>LTAE01002463.1:0-43788 GCA_001647135.1 Pontederia paniculata | reverse complement strand
ATATATATATATATATATATATATATATAATATTTCATTCTAACAAATTATGATTTCATATAACTTATTTGCATAAGACTATTGTGTAATAAAATAAAAATTGAATGTTATTCATCATATACAACAATCAATTTTTGAATTTTTCATGATCTGCACCAACTAAATAATAAATTGCAGACTATAATAATACGAGTAGCTGAAATAATCTTATCAAATATTTGGAAATTTTAATATTGTTCATCGTATGCAACAATTAACTTTTGAATTTTTCACCATGATCAACCCCAACTAAATAACTAACTGCAGACTAGAATATGGGTAGTTGATATAATCAGATATTTGAAATATTTCAATAATAGTTAATTACTATTTAAGAAATTTTTTATTTTATCTTTTTTTACTAGATTCATAATAATTTTATCGAAAGAAATTATGATGTGAATTTGGTTACAGTGTTATTTTTTAAAGAAAGATATTGTGAACGATCATTGATCTTTAAAAATGGATCAAATTAATAGTTATTGTGACCTTTAATTTCACTAAAAGTAATTAAGTTTGTGTCGGAAGATTGAGATAATTAGCATTTTAAATTGATTAATTGCGACTTTAATAAGACAATTGCACAAAAGGAGTACCCGAAGAGAGAAATGCAAATTGCAAATTAACAATTGGTGCGTATATATCTCATTAATAATAAAAATATCAAAATTTTCCAACGGATGGAAATTGGAAGTGTTTGAATCAAAATTGAATCCTGCAACCACATTAATTTTCGTCCTCCTTTCTTTCTATTTTATCCCATAGCTTTCACGAGGTGTATTTACTATTCCACATTCATTTGTCATGGGAGGTGAAAATTTGTGGGCAAATTAAGCACGCGGCCTGCAAGTAATAAGTTTTCATGTCGAATTATATTTTTACTAACGTGTAAAAAAAGACTTCTTTTGTTCAATTTGAGCGTACATGCCTTCCATATAAATTTCATATGATTCAATTTTCATAACTCTACCATTTAAAAAATAATATTAAATTAGATATAATATCAATAAAGTTTAAATTTATAGAAAAAATAATATTATTAAATTTCTAATAGCTCAAAAATCAACACGAAAAAAAATTTGATTTTTATATGAGCAACGTCGAAGTTCGAATTTAAAAACTGATATCATTATAATTTATATACATTATCATTTTAAAAATTTAAATCTATAAAAAGAGTAATATTTTTATATTTTTAATAAATAATAAAAATATTGATTTCTCATATTAATTAAGAAAATATACAATTACGTTTTTCTTGTTTCAGTTAAAAGAAAATTATTGGTCTAATATGAAAAAGAAAAATCAAGTTTCACTCGAAATTCGAATCTAGAAGCTAGAGGAATTAAGATTCAATCAATCCACCAAAAGGCTGATATATTTTAATATAATAAGCTGAAAAATTAAAATATAATATATTTGTACATTTTGACACTATCAAATTTTATCCTAGCTTCATTACTAGCTGATTGATTATATAACATTTTTTTCATGAGCAATCTAAATTTAGTTTTAATTGATTAAACTAATATATCTTTTACTTTTTCAATTTTTCTCTTAAACTAGATTCATGAACCTTTTTTGTTAATCGAAAGGCGATGCCTATCCACAAATTGCAAATAAAGAACATCCTCCCCCGACCTCATAATTTGCATAATGTGCTTTTTTTAATATTAATTTAGTTGGTCGCTATGAAATTGACATGGACACCGATTCATTAACGTTTGCTTCCTCAACTAAATCAAATTGACGACTGATCTAAAAACATGGATCGTGCTAAAAACTTTACACGCAGCCAACAACACGGCAAAGGATTTGTGTGCTTTGTCGAAGACTCCAATCAGATCCTATAAAATAAAAATAAAATTTATTCGCGCGACATGCCAAGTGAAGAAAATGAACCATCATGGAATTATATACGTTCGAATATTCCAAATAATTTCAGAATTCTATGTTTAACATTTCTTTTAGCGAGTCTCAATTATTTCTATGACTTTCTTTTGTCGTCTAAACTTTGATACTCTTTTCGAAATTTTTTTGGTCTAGACCCATTGATATATAGAATTACTAATACTTGATTAATTTGATATTTTGACGAAAATAACGAAGATATAATTCTACTCAAGATGACATTTCTGAGATTCAAATTCGAGACTACTACTATTTTTTGCTCATAAGACACAATCTCGTTATCAACTGTGTCAACCATCATTGATTATTCTTTCAAAATTATAAGCATGATAAAAGAAATATAACGTGGTAATTCATCTCTTGACCAATTTTTATTAACGAGGTTTATGCAATTTTTAATTTTAATATTCTCTTTCATTATATCAGACAATGAGTCTCTTTATATGATTGGAAAAAAGAGTGAAATAAGATCTTATGGTTAAATCTTAAAAAGAGTATATAGTGTTTTTTTAGAGACATTTCCAATAGTAGATGATAAATTTTTTAGGATTTTGTAGACAAATTTTATGGAACGGAGAGTGGCAGATGCAGGGCACCTTTCATTTCAGCCCCAGAGATGAAATTCCACAAGAACATGATGATCCTACGTGATCTTGTTTGTTCTTTGAAGGGGGTCCGTCCCTGGGCAAAAAAAGAACATGAGGTAGGGGAGGAGGCGTCTGTTGCAGGATATGGTGAGCCGTGGACCCTAAACCCAAATAATGGTCGACCAAATTGGCTACTTGCACCATTGGCTATTAAAAAAAAGGTTGGATGCTTACATCGAATTTATAGGTCATCGATAGTGGATTAACAAGTGAATAATAATTTAAGAACAAGTAAAATATATTTAGCAAATAATGATTATTTATTAGTGGTTAATATTTAATAATTCATTAAGATGATAATAAGAAAGTGGTTGATAAATATAGCGATGAAATAAATTGATAATTATAAAATAAAGTAAATGAGCTTAATAAATTAATATGATAATAATTAATTTGATATAATCTTTTTAATTAATTAGACATGCTTAAATAAAAAATAAATTAAAGAATTATATGTCCTAATATTAATAATATTTAATAGTTAATAAGTAGCTATAGTTATATGTATAGCTAAAATATAAAAGTTTAATATAAAAGAAGAATAAATTAAGTACAAAAAAATAATTTCTATTTTTTATTAGCTAAACACTAATGAAAATAATCTGTCACTCAACGACTAATAGTCTAATATATAAAATAATTTATCAAATATTTTATTATTAAAATAATTATAATTTAATTAAGTCAAATCTCTAAACTGTAATCGAAATTCTATTTTTTTAATCAAACACAGCCCAAGACTATCCCTTCTTAAAGGATGTTGCAGAAAAAAGTAACTGAACAAACAGACATTGAAATGAACTACGTGAAAAGAATGCGCTCTAAGATGTATTCAATATTAAGCGAAAGGGTGTCTTTATTATTACTCTTAAATTTTTAATGTCATTTCTTATTAAATTATTTTACTTTTTTATCTTTAGCGTCAACTTTTTATAATATATAAAATATTATATAAAGCAAGGATAAATTAATCGTAAAGGGTTTAATGGAGGTGTAAATCACAACTTGACTTATACATATAAATCATATGATCCGACGGTCCAGATTAAATTTTACTTGTGTAAGTAGTTAGTAGTTTCTTTGATTATTTAAGGAAATAGATTTTTACTGATTTTCTCAATCATCATCAATAAAGAAATTTTTACATTCTTAATCTGGACCGTCAGATCATATGACTTACATATATAAATCAAGTTGTGATTTACACCTCCATTAAACCCAATCGTAACAAGAGTGACATTAAGATTAATAAGTGATATTAATGAGATCCTAAGCTAAAATCTCAAATGTGAAAATTTTATATTCTGAAATTCGAACAAATGTGAAAGTCTCTTAACTCAAAGTTTAATCTCGCTATCAAATTTATTGGTTGACCACTTGACCAATGACTATTAAGGGACATGGGCAAGTGCTTTTAGGACAAAGCCTCATGTGGCCCTTCTTGTCCAAATTCTCCCCTCCATGGATGCACCTCAACTTTGGCTTTCCTTCCTTTTTTTTTTCTTTTAGTTTTAAAAAGGAAAAAAAGGGAGTCATGGTATCTAATCTCTATTCAAGTAAACAAATTAAGCAATTTTAAGAGCTCCTAGAAGTTCACACAATTAACCTTCACTTACCAAATTTGTTGACATGCACAAAGTAGAATGTTGAGGTGTTACAAGGTAGAATTAAACTTGTGAGTCAAATAAACTCTTAAGCTCCTAAGGCCCGTTTGATTCACACAAAATTATAGATAAATTAAATATTTTTAATTCATCATCTAATCCTTAAACTCTAATTCATAAAAAATAATTTGGCCTTGGTCTTTTGAGAATACAAAAGATGAGTTTTTGTGTAGCCCAACATCTAATACTGTGTGAGATTCATTTTTAGTCTTTTGGGAGTTTGATAAAAAAATGAGAAATAAGACTTTAATTCGGACTTATTCCCAAATCAAACGTGACCTAATGCAAAAAATTAACTCAAGATGATATGCAAAACTCACATTTGGTATAAAATTTTAAATTGCTAAAAATATTATATAAAGTGTGAAGTCGAATAGATGTAAAAGAATTGTATACTATGCTATATTTTATATAACAAGGTTAGCGGTGAATAATGGAGGTGATTAAATATGTTTTATGATTGTAAATCTCGATTTATTAATTTTATTGCTTTTTCTTATCTTTCCATTTATAACGTATAATAATGATGGTGGAAAATAATAATGTTATTTACTTTCCATTTACGCTAACTTTATTGATTTTTTTCCTCTTTGTTAGGAAATGTTAGATGCAAAAAATCTATATTATGTTAAGGATGTATCTATTTTGAAGTATACAAGCATAAGCTCTATAATCTTATGATTCAAATTTATGGAACATTCATTAAATCTTTACAAAGTCTCCAATTTGACATCCTTTAATCGAATGTTTGAAATATACTTCAAAAACAACTTTAGTCACCTCAAAAACATAGATATAGTACTATAAATACTCTACAAATAGATCTCTATGGTTCGCTAGTCCAAGCACCCATGTGAGGTGTTGGTCCAGATTATGTTCTCCTGCTCGGAGAGTGATAATATTTTAACACTATGGTATCTTATTAGCTTTAATAATCAGAACTCGTTAGAATTCTCGATAACAATAATTAACACAAATGAATTGCTAAAATAACTTCGACATGATTTTTATATAAAATCACTCTGTTAAACTGTAAAACTTTGCTGAAGAGCTGATTTGCTTTATAGGGATGACCACTTCATGTTTGCAATACAAATTTTAGGGATAAATATTGGCCTTTTTTTCCTTTTTATCTCTGATATGTGGCTTCATTTTGTATTGACCATAAGACCATAACAGAAATTAGCTACTCCGAAAAGGGAAAAATTAGATACTGAAAAACATTACAAAAGTTTCGTTGAATATGTCTGATTTTCCATTGTTTAAGAGAATACAATGTCCCCAAGGGAAAAACAAAAGAAAATGTCTAGTGACAGATTGCTTAGAAATCATAGTCCCTCTTTGAGATAATCACTGACAACCTTTCTCCTCATAAATGAAAGATACATTTTTCGAAAAGAACAAATGAAATATAAATTTACAATCTGTAAGGACTTTCATAGATTACAAATTAAATCATTTCGTTTCAACAGAGGCTTGGATAGAACTGAGTCGACTTCTTCAATAAATCAATGTCTTCCACGACTGTCCCAAACTTATTTAGCAATTTTGTTTCCTCGTTATTGGTATTGCATCCCCATACATGAACTGCGAGTTGTCGGCACTTTGACGATGGTGGTCTCAAGTACGTATTAAACCAGTTGATGACATCACTTTTCTGGATCGTTGTAAGCTCCTCGGCTTCGATTTTTAACATATCAAACATATATCTGCAGTTTAAAATTCATTGATCAGTCATTTAATGGTTTCATAAAAAAGGAGAAAGTATCATCATCTGAATGCAAAATGATTACCATAAGTAGCTCGGGTGTTCATGAAACTAAGCCAGAATGTACCCTCTATATGAACAGCTCAATACACAAAGCAGAAGAGCTTTTCATGGGAATGTAGAAACTTATACAAATATTACATAACTCGGCAAAGAAATATGGCCAAAAGGGGATTAGACCTCATATCTTATGCTATCCAATATCTCATGATATACTTTCAGTCAACATTATAATAGAGGTCTATGGATGTGTTACCGTTAGTAATGAGCAACTAGTAACGCCACAAAAGGAATGCAAGATGGGCGTTAAAAATACAAAACAATTGTTACTAATTTGTAAAACAACTATGGGAAGCACCATTCATGATGATGAGGAACAATCACTATATATTAGTTAGATATGCCCAAAAGAGTGGAGTTGCAAGTGAGGCAAGACACCAACCATCACAAAAGCTTCATGGACAAGCTGCAACATCTCTTTATATACAATGGCATTTTCAAAAATTAAATCAAGAAATAGTGATATCATACCTTTTGTCCACAATTTGACCCCAAAGATGATCTGTCTCATATGTCAGTGATGGGTCTTTTTCCAACTTGTCTGCTATCAACCCTTTTCTGTGGCTTTCAAAGGACTCATCATCTAGTGCATCCTGGGATGATGAAAAATTGGTGAGCACAATATAGAGTGGTAATAGTGTTAGAATAAGAATCTGTTAAGCATATTAGCCAAGCTCAAATTTGGAACCACATACAATGATAAAGGTACTAATATAAACATGTTATATGAGATCTTTATTTTCGGTTTAAAACAATAACTGCTATTTTTTTTTACTTGTTAATATTAGTGTACTTCACTCCATTTTTCATGATCATACACAATTAATACTAATATTCTGTCCGGTGACTTCAATTGCAGATAATTATAACAGTCACAGCATTGTGGCTGACGATCAAACAAAAGGAAATTGAATTGATGGAAAATAAACTCAGGGAGGGGAGAAGAATTGGTCTAAACTCTGTTCTTATCCAAAAAAATGCTGTAAAACCATCTAGATGTAGATAGAGGACATCTCCCAGGTACCTTAAATAAGTTTACCCCAGTTTAAGTATCAATTGAACCCAACACTGATTTTCCATTAAGTTCACGGACCAGATGCTTTGGTTTATAGTGACAATCTGGCAACATAGAATATGTTAATCAAGTCTCACCATACAGTCTGACGGTGCCACTGGATTGGCTGTGAGTAACGGGCACAGAGATTTGACTCGATTTCTATCTGTTACGGGAAGGATTTAGTATCTTCTCTCTCATCTGCCTAAACTAATAAACTATCGAGTCGGTCTATGGACTGCTGCGCAAGTTAAAAAAAAGATCAACCCATGTAACAGATATATTTTCTTCAACATCTATTTGGCAAACCAATTCAATAACTAATTGTCAGCATTGGAATGAAATGTTTCAAATAACCACATGAAGTAACTTTTTTTGTTCTAAAAATAGTTATTGGGTTTTTTATTACTAGTTTAGATATTTTAAATTCGTAGGTTTACATCATTATCTCTTTTACATTTAAAAACTTTATTATAAAACCAAAAAATGGAATGTTAAAAAAAGAATGATCTTTTATCATCTTTTATCAATACAAATTTAACTTTTAAGATAATAGTACTATTTATTAAAGAAAAGTTAGTAACATCATAGTAATAGAAAATTACCTAAATGTATATTTATAAATAGTATATAGTATTTAAGACCATTATGTTCCCTTAAAAAGGGTTTATTTATCACAGTTACACTTATCTATTGATTGAACTGGCATGTTTATCAAACACTTCTTATTTAATCCATTTGTTAGGTTGTCCAATTAGCATTTGTTTAATTCATTAATTTATTTTTCAAGCTTTCAACAGGAAGTTAATGATAACAAATCTTATTGGGCTACCAACCAACTAGTGGGCTATTGAGTGCCAAACTATTGAGTACCAGGCTAACTGACATGGCATAACCTGAAATTTATTCAGACGGGAGGCCAATAGGTTAATGGGTCTCGCATTTAGGGGAAGCCAGGAAAAACGGAAGCGATAATGACATCACATGATAATTGTTTCTGAACTCTTTTTATGTCTAAAAATAGAACCCCAAAAGAGAAGTTTTGCCAAAAGATCCTGCCTTCTGGAATAACTAAAAAAACATACCAGTAAGCCATGAAGACCGCCAATGAAGCTGTTTATTCTATCATGCAAGTACACTGGGCTATATTCTGAGGACTGCACACGGAAGCTAAAGCCCAAGACACGGTATGTCATCCTTGGGCCACATCCAACAACATACCCAAGCTGCTCCTTCGTCCTGCGCACAGTGCTCGGAAGAAAGAGAATTAATAGAAGGGAATAGCAGGTATCCACATACATAGAGAACTCTCAATTAAAAATAAGCTGAATAATTGCACACTAAGGAAACTAGATCAGCAAGATGCAGTCATCCTCTCATGCTTTAAAGTAAAAAGCATTCATCAAGTTACTATAGTACTAACATACATATAGTAGGATCTCACCTGAGCTGATCAAAACATGGTTCCTCAATGATATTGCTAAAAAGATCTGTAATGGCTCTTAATCTGGTTGCTTCCTTGCCTACATCTTGCTCGATTTGAAAGTAAAGCTGCCAATGCAATCGAAAAGGGGTAAAGAGATTGTATGCAACATCAATGCATTTGAGATACTTAAATGCAATGGATTCAAGTTAAACAGGTAATGGCTAAGCTGCCTAATCAGAGATTGGATGCAGCATCAATGTATTGAGATACTTAAACACACTGGATGCAAGTTAAACGTACAACGATTATGCTATCTAAACAGACAAAATGTGCACAGTTCAATAGAATGTTATCAGTCTTTAAAGCAGACAACAGAATCCTCAAGTACAGGAATTAAAGACACGACATAAAGGCATAAATAATAACCCAACCAAATGACCTTATCACAGCAAAAATCTTTGCTATAACCATTTGCAATAATGAGCATTGCTATTTTCTCTTTCATGGGAATAATGCAACATTATTTCTAGACAAGATAAGAAATATACTGACCATTTTTTGTCAGGAAATAAATTACCTCAACCACAGAGTTCACTTCAAGCTCATTCTTGACCCGTACACTTCTGACAATGACATCCCCAGAGGAAAGATTTATAACTCGTTCTTGATGCCTTAAATTTACTGGCAAGGTTTGCACAGGAAATGCATTTGTAAAAATATCTGATATGTGAGACACCTCTTTTTCCGAGATATTCCCATGGCAGAGGCCTTCGATATGCAACTATGAAGAAGCCAATGTTATTTTAACGAAGAAATGAGACATCAAATAAATCAATGCAGGATGCAACGAGTAAACAAGACAGTCCAAAAACAGTAGTTGTATATCAACCATTCTGCAGGGAAGTATTAAACCAAAATTACATCTCTACCTGCTATTAGTTACCTGAGATAAAAGAGTCGGAAAAAATGCCTTCAAGTCAGAAAGACACAAATTTGTAAGACAGCTAAGCTTATCATCCACATCCCAGAAGTTTTCACGCAATACTTGTAACCTTATGTACGATGAGTGGTTCAGAGGCTTCATATTTGTGTTTCTATAGGTTCTCTCCATGTCCTCCTTAATAATCTAAAAGATATGAGGAAAAAAGAATCATATCATAAGAAGACATCATGAGAAATCATAGCAGATCAATGCCTTAGAAATTCTAGCAAGCTCGTCTGATGTTGTTGCATCTAACTTTAAACCTAAAAACACCATTAAGGATGAAAAACAGCATCCCATAGGCATTTCCTTTTTGTAAATCGTAGGTCAATCGTGGTTATGCTTAACAGCGTGCTTGGAACAATTGTTAGTTACCTCTCGAAAAAGCTTAATAAACTAAGGGGAAAAGAAGCAGTCACATGGCGAAACCTTAACGATCTAAAGCCCTGGATTGTGAAAATAATAGCCACTAAGAAAGGCGCAAACATTTTCTTAAAAAAAGAAGCAGCCACATGCAGTAAATAATCAACTGAAAAAGAGTGAATGAGCAGGAGAGAAAATAAGAGCTTGAGTGAAAGAAAAAAAATATTTTGGTGCATAAATGGAAGTTCATGAAAGGTACTCTTCTCTAATAGTGTCACTTGAAGGTCAGGCATTATTGAAGCTACCATGATTAGTTATGAAAGAGGATCAATCTGCAACAAAGAGTGCAGAAAGGGTACAAGCATCTGCAAGATAGACTACCAAGGTTTCGTGTGGATATGAAACACTGACAGATAAATCATGAGTTTTATCTGTTTGGTGTTGACACCATTCAGTGTCATGACGACTAAATTGTACAGGTTAGCCAGCTACTACATAAGCTGCTTCTTGCTATCAGTAACACCATGACTCTTGGCAACTGACATCAAAATATATAGTACAAATAAAAGTAGAATTTGTATTCCAAAATTTAAATCTAAATTACGAGTAAAACATTCAATAACTTTATATAGATACCTTAAAGCGATCGATATTCGGAGAGAAGGATTTGGATAATGACAATATTTGTAGTAATAAAACTGAAAGCTTGTCATTAAAACCATAAATCTTTAGCTCAAGTTTATCGCCAATAATAGTCAATGAAGTGTCCAGCTTGGCAACACTAGCCTGCAGATATAAAATAGTACATTAGTATTCGGTATGCACTTAAACCTTAAAGAATGTGTTACATCATTGGCTCAAAATTATCAAAATCAATATGTAAAGCTTATTTAAAATATAGCATCTCCAGTAGCAAACTAATACAATCACCTAGAGGATTATTTATAGAACTTCCTTTCAAAAAAAATTCTTGAACTATCGTCTGGACTTTTTTTCTTAAGGGTACCGTAAGGACTACCGAAAGTAATGTCATTGTGCAATTTTCATTATTCCTTCTGACAACATATCAGTATCTAGTCTCATAAGAAGTGTGAGAACACAAAGGATACAACCTCGCCTGAACAAAATAGTTCCTGCTTAATAAATAATCTTAAATTTAATGTAAGGGATGCCTGATTTACTGCAAGTAGACCCCAAAACAGGTGGAGTTAAGTGGGAAGTAATTTTAAATTGTTCTGCTAATCATCACTATGCAGGCCTATTCATGTCGACTTCGCCTGTAAGTGAGAATGCAACTTGTCCTCCATCCACTCTAGCAAAGCACAAGTTACGTGAAACAAAAGGGGAAAAAATTCAAACTGAACTAATGTTGTTCACTGATTAAAATGCAACATATAGTATATAACATAATAAAAAAAGATAATAATATATGTGTATATAAACTTAATCTCATGCAAGTTAATTAATTTGGAAAAGATATAAACAGTAGGTTTCCAACACACTATTATCCAAACCATACAAAGAAAAGGCCGCATTCTGATAGATGAAATCTAGAAAGTCATCTTATGTGTAAATCCTACTTTCATGGAACTTCACTTACAAAATATCCAAACATATCCCAGGTCAGTTGTCAAGCCACAGGGAAACTAATATATCCATTACGCATACAACTATCTTTAAACTAAACATGCACATGCCAAACTGTAAAGTATGTCAACAATGAGATTTCCCAATTTGTTAATGGTGGAGGATTCCACTTGCATTTAGCCAATCCCCTAGATGACATGAACATGTGATATATGCAATATTGTTTTTTGGAAGGTGGAAAAGGATATATATATTGAAACGACAAAATACATATCTTACATATGTAAACCATAACACATTTTTTGGTCTTTTAGAATATTCACCAATATACTAGATGACATGAACATGTGATATATGCAATATTGTTTTTTGGAAGGTGGAAAAGGATATATATATTGAAACGACAAAATACATATCTTACATATGTAAACCATAACACATTTTTTGGTCTTTTAGAATATTCACCAATATACTAGATGACATGAACATGAGTTAAGAGTTCAAATAACATTACTATAAAAAACACATGTTTTAACCTTGGTAAAATAATAGTTGTCCTATTCATCCTTCGTTCCACGCTTATCCCCGTACCAAAAGCTTAATATGATGAAAAAGGTTGAATTTATAAAATAATTTTCAATGATCTGTATGGGCCAATTTGGTTGGTGAATAAGAGCCAGAATTTCTGGCTTATTCTGCCAAACAGGCCCTTTTGCTTCAAAAAGAAAAACTGGCATTAAAAAGAGTTTAACCCCATCAATAATGTAAAAATGAGATAAACATTTCCAAGGATTTGTTATAATTTCTTATTCTTACCAAAGAATAAGCAATTATTAGTGCTGAAATATCAAAAGAAGAATCTTTTCCAATGTTTATACAGAGTTCATTGCTTGTTGGTATGTCGATGCTATCTCATAAGCTACCTAATTAGGAAATAGGAATATGTCCCTTCCCAAGGTTTATGGCAATAAAACCAAGAATTGTATGTAATCAAAGTTGAACAACGATTTATTTCCTAGTAACATCGGTTGACATTAGAAAATTCATCTAGAAGGAACAGACAAATGAAACTACAAAATATCTATAAAGTAAAACTGATTCTCGTTTACCTGATAGATAGTCTCATTTAGTTCATCTTTGAGAAGATTTATAAAAAGTTCGGTTAACACGCAGTTCCGTACACTGTTATATCCATCTTTCAGCGTAATCAAGAAATATGTGTTCGCACGTGGAACATTGAATGTTAAATCAATCTTATACCAAAGCTTTATAAATGGTTGATCAATGATGCATCTTGGATGATTAACATCTTCAAGAACATTTAACATTTGATCCTTGCGGAGAGAAAAGTCAGAAGGGACAAATTCATTCTTCAATGGAAAATGCAGTGATGGATCCATTTCAGGAGGATTGCTCCACAGTTTGAGAAGATAAGGAGAAATATCTTCTTCAATGTATCGGGATCCAAACCATGGCTCTTTCTGCATGGCTGCAATGAGTAAAAAAAATGGTTACAGTATTTCTTCCTTTTTAAGAGAAAAAATAAACAGAAGCCCGCATAAAAGAATGCACCAGTACATGAGATGATGAGAGGATCTTTTCCTCGAAACAGTACATGAGAGGATCCTATAGCATTAAACTACGAAAAGACTTGATATTGTAGGCATGATGACAAATTCTTCCTCATGAAAGTAAAATGTCAATGCATGGGATCCAACACGAACAATTAGGCATTGTGACTCTTCAAATGCCATCTTGTAAGGAGGTGCAACCCTCAGGATAACGTAATTACCCCAATTCCTATATTAAGTGGCTATACTTTGAATAAAGTATTCTTTACTAATATCACTTGAATTGCAACAAGACTTGTTATGACACAATTCCATTATTTTTTTAAATGAAGGATGACTAAATGGCTTGGGGTAGCCATCCAGATTGTATTAAAACTGAAATATGTGAAAATGTAAATGTATGTGTGTGGAAAAAATATCCAAGACCAAAAAACTTGGAGGGATACCATTCCCTAGTAAAAAGATAGAAGTGATGTAAAATGTTCTCTAAACACTCCTCTCTCCAAAAAATTGTACGATCAATGTAGCCATATAGCCCAAGTGCCTTCCACTAGAATCCCATGTGCATCATGTGCTTTAAAATAATCTGGAAAAGCCCATGTTGATGAAGGGTTTGTGCTAGTTCCCAACACATATGGAGCACTCAGAAAATGAATGGATAGCATCCTCATCCATCGACCCGCACTGGGCACTACGTTGGGTGCCCAACAGGCCCTGTAAACTCTGGTGAGCCTGAGCCATGCATCGGAATTGATCATCCTTTAAGTTTTTTGTCTTGTCTATTCAATCAACAAAGTTTTGACAGCTCCATGCTAGCTAGAAGTATCGAACATGGGTGTAGCATAGTTTGTGATGAAGTAAAGGTTATGTACTTATAGGGAAGCTATGTATACTAGAATAGCAAAAAAAAAAAAAACTTGAATCTTACTGTGGTTGAGGTGCACAAGAAACTGCATGAGTATCATTTAACGCATGCAGTTCACATTGTGGGAAATCCTCTACAGGATTAGTTAGCTATTTTAGGAAGTTTCTCTTTTGGTAAGATATATTATAAATAGGTGCATATTGTTAGGTTTCTTATTTCTCTCAGGCTGACCCATAATTATGGAATTTGATTTCAGCTTTCCAGATTTCATTCTTCCTAATATGCTTGGGGGTACAAGTTTTGTATATAAGTTGTTGTATAGACAAAAAATAATAGAACTCTCTACTACAGTTTTTCTACATGATATCAGCACTCTAGACTCTCTTGTGGGATACTTTGTTTCAGGCCTTCATCGTACGAAACTTGTGACCTTCATTGCAAAGTAAATATCTTTGTGCTTTTGAAAAGGCAACATATCTACTCAACAGGCAATCCGACCCCACAATCAAGAGAATTGCAGAATATTCATGCCTCTTACAGGTTAGATGGAAAAACTATCTTAAGTGGGCTCAACTCATTCGTACAGTTCTGAAAGAAATGAAAAGATTAGTCATCTCATGGGTACAAATCCTAAGCAAGAGGATCCTAAGTTTGAAGCATGGGATGAAGAAGACAATGATTATGGCATGGCTGCAAAGTCCTATGATTCTGGAGATAAGTGACATATGCATGTTTTCACTACTAGAAAGGATATATGGGAAGCAATGCAACAAACTTATTCTAAAATCAGAGGTGCAGCTCAAGTGTATGAGATGAGGGTGAAAAATATGGCTGCAAAGCAAGGATACCGAATATGCAAATCAATTGAAATCCTCATGATAATGATGCAGCAAGTTTGAAAGACTTCGTTGAACGAAATCGAGCTTATGATTTTCTGGTTGGACTTAATCCAGAATTTGATCAAGTGAGGGTACAAATTCTTAGGAAATCTGAGGTTCCATGCCTTAATGAAGTAGTGACTCTAATACGGAGTGAAGAAAGTAGAAGAAATTTGATGCTTGAACCACATATCTCGATAGTATATCTATGGTGGCTCGTGGTAACAATAAATCATCCATAAACTCTCAGAAATGAACAATATTAGAAGGAGAAATGGTGGTCAACAAAAACTCCCAAATCGTGGTGGATTAGGTGTACTTATTTCACAAACTCTCGCGGCACCCATGAAAGATGTTGGAAGCTTCACAATAAGTCACTAAGTTGAGAATGGGGTCAAAAAGGAGGTAAACAATGTAATAATAGACAAGTCAGCATTGCTGCAATAACACATAATGCATTAACACTAGCACCATGAGAACCAAGTGGTCTCAATTAAATGAGATTGATAGGCTGCGATCACTTATTAATAGTCTCAAAACATCTAAACAATAGTGCATTATGGTGAGTTTTTGTCTTCCATTGGATTAAATACCTCATACAACATTTACCAACTCATGGATCATGAACTCAGGAGCTACCGATCATATGACTCACTTTTCTAATATTTTCTCAACCTATACCCTATGTCCAAGCAATAAAAAGGTAGCCACTATTGATGGATCATTGACTACTGTAATAGGATTTGGAGATGTCAAAATAAGCTAAACAATTACTTTAAAAAATGTTCATGTTCCAAACTTGTCCATAAACCTAGTCTCTATACAAAAACTCATTTAAAATTTATGTTGCAAAATGATTTTTTACAATAACTATCATGCATTTCAGGACATGAATTTTGAGAGGATGATTTGATGTGCTATAGAAAGGGATGGCCTTTACTATTTGAAGCGCCAAGTATGTTGAACACAATTAGGGGCAAATTATCCATTTCCTTTAAGTTTGAGCTCATCTTATCCAATAAAGATAAAGCTTTACGTCACCATTGTCAACTTGGGCCTTCATCCTTTAAAGGTTATCAAAAAATTGTTCCCTTCTTTGTTTAAGAATTTAGATGTTGAAACTTTTCAATGAGGTGTGTGAACTTGCCAAACATAAGTGTGTACCTTTTCCAATCAGCAACAAAAGGAGCTCCGCTCCTTTTTATCTCATTCATATTGATACATGGAGTCCATCCATGGTTTCTAATGTTTCTTGGGCAAGATGGTTCGTTTCTTTCATTGATGATTGCACTCATATTACTTGGATTTTTTGCTTAAACATAAATATGATGTTAGCACCGTGTTTCCAATATGATGTTCCCTTCTTTGTTTAAGAATTTAGATGTTGAAACTTTTCAATGAGGTGTGTGAACTTGCCAAACATAAGTGTGTACTTTTTCAAATCAGCAACAAAAGGAGCTCCGCTCCTTTTTATCTCATTCATATTGATACATGGAGTCCATCCATGGTTTCTAATGTTTCTTGGGCAAGATGGTTTGTTTCTTTCATTGATTATTGCACTCGTGTTACTTGGATTTTTTGCTTAAACATAAATATGATGTTAGCACCGTGTTTCCAATATGATGTTCCCTTCTTTGTTTAAGAATTTAGATGTTGGAACTTTTCAATGAGGTGTGTGAACTTGCCAAACATAAGTGTGTACCTTTTCCAATCAGCAAAAATAGGAGCTCTGCTCCTTTTTATCTCATTCATATTGATACATGGAGTTCATCCATGGTTTCTAATGTTTCTTGGGCAGGATGATTTGTTTCTTTCATTGATGATTGCACTCGTGTTACTTGGATTTTTTGCTTAAACATAAATATGATGTTAACACCGTGTTTCCAATATGATGTTCCCTTCTTTGTTTAAGAATTTAGATGTTGAAACTTTTCAATGAGGTGTGTGAACTTACCAAACATAAGTGTGTACCTTTTCCAATCAGCAACAAAAGGAGCTCCGCTCCTTTTTATCTCATTCATATTGATACATGGAGTCCATCCATGGTTTCTAATGTTTCTTGGGCAGGATGGTTTGTTTCTTTCATTGATGATTGCACTCGTGTTACTTGGATTTTTTGCTTAAACATAAATATGATGTTAGCACCGTGTTTCCAATATGATGTTCCCTTCTTTGTTTAAGAATTTAGATGTTGGAACTTTTCAATGAGGTGTGTGAACTTGCCAAACATAAGTGTGTACCTTTTCCAATCAGCAAAAATAGGAGCTCTGCTCCTTTTTATCTCATTCATATTGATACATGGAGTTCATCCATGGTTTCTAATGTTTCTTGGGCAGGATGATTTGTTTCTTTCATTGATGATTGCACTCGTGTTACTTGGATTTTTTGCTTAAACATAAATATGATGTTAACACCGTGTTTCCAATATGATGTTCCCTTCTTTGTTTAAGAATTTAGATGTTGAAACTTTTCAATGAGGTGTGTGAACTTACCAAACATAAGTGTGTACCTTTTCCAATCAGCAACAAAAGGAGCTCCGCTCCTTTTTATCTCATTC
The DNA here is from genome assembly GCA_001647135.1 of Pontederia paniculata. NCBI lineage: Eukaryota > Viridiplantae > Streptophyta > Magnoliopsida > Commelinales > Pontederiaceae > Pontederia > Pontederia paniculata. The sequence goes on along the minus strand of LTAE01002463.1, from coordinate 26,416 downwards.
ATATTGATACATGGAGTCCATCCATGGTTTCTAATGTTTCTTGGGCAGGATGGTTTGTTTCTTTCATTGATGATTGCACTCGTGTTACTTGGATTTTTTGCTTAAACATAAATATGATGTTAACACCATGTTTCCAATATCTTCTTGTGTGAATACTCCACAAAAAAATGAGGTAGTAGAGACGAAAAATGGTGATATTCTTGAGAAGATCACAACCTTTATTATTTTAGAATATTATCCCTAAGATGTTTTATGGAGAAGCAATCCTTACATCTACCTATTTAATAAATCATTTGCCTTCAAAAGTCTTAGATTTAAGAGTTCTATGAATATACTATCAACATTTCATCCGAGTTTAAGCACTACATACAATCTTGTTCCTAGAAATTTTGGATGTATCATTGGTTCATATTCATAGTCATAACAGGAGAAAGCTGTACCCAAGGGCTTTAAAATGTATGGGCTATTTTTCAATAAAAAAGGTTAGAAGTATTACCATTCTCCATCAAAGAACTTTTATGTTTAAATGGATGTCACATTCAATGAACAAAAGTCTTACTTCAATGATCCTCATCTTCTAGGAGAGAATTCAAGCATAGAAGATAAGGAAGATTTCTTGTTTGATTTGTTTTCAATTCCTTTATCTAAAATTTCAGATTCTATACATGTGCCTCCTTGTTCATCATGTTCCAATCATGTGGCTAAGAATCCTTCTGAGTTTGTGCTTGAATCAATTGAAACATTTGTACATGTCTGAAACAAATATGCCACAAGTAAAAATCAAGTATGCCCCTAACAATGTGAAATTTGACAAAGTGTACACAAGAAGGCAAATGTTCCTGAACCTATGCAGATCCAAGAGTTCAACCTGGATTCTTTGAATGAGGTAAACATTTCTGACCATCAATTGCAAGAATATGAACCTTATGTTGATAATCTTGAGCAAAACCTTCTTATTGCCATTAGAAAAGGAACTAGAAATGCACAAAGAAACCATTATACCCTCTTGTATATTTTTTGTCATTTAAGAACTTTTCTCCAACACATAGAGTCTTTCTTGTAAGCCTAAATGCTATCATCATACCTACTACCTTATCTGAGACTTTATCCAATAAAAAATGGAAACAAGCTATGAAGTGGACATGGAGGCATTAGAAAAGAACAAGGCATGAGAATTGGTGAAGTTACCTCAAGGAAAGAAGCCAATGGGTTGTAAGCGGGTATACACAGAACAGAGTGAAATATAAAGCAATGGGTCGATTGAGAGATACAAGGCAAGGTTGGTAGCCAAGGGGTATACTCAAATGTATGGATAGACTATTTAGAGACATTTGCTCTTGTTGCAAAGATGAATACAATTAGAGTATTGTTATCATCAGCTGCTAATTATAGTTGGGAGTTGCAACAATTTGATGTCAAGAATGTTTTCTTACACATTAGTAGTTAGAAGGAGATATATATGAAACTTGGCTGCACATACTCTTTGTAAGCTGAAAAAGACATTGTACGACCTTAAGCAATCACCACAGGCATGGTTTAAAAGATTTGCAAGAGTTACATTGGCCAAGGGATACAAATAAAGTCAAGGTGATCACACATTATTTATTAAGCACTTTTCTTTGAGAAAACTCACAGCCTTCTTAGTGTACGCTGATGACATAATAGTTACAGGAGACGATGTTAAGGAACAAAAAGCCTTGAGTCAATACTTGGCTAAGGAGTTTGAGACTAAGGCATTGGGAAGGTTGAAGTATTTTATCGAAATTGAAATTGCTCATTCTAAGAAGGATTTTTTATCTCTCAACAAAAGTATATCAAAGATCTTCTTAGAATCTGGCAAAACAATATGGAAACAATCAAGTACTCCTGTGGATTCTAATCTTAAATTGGAACAACAGAGAAGATGTTGCAGCAGATAAAAAAATGTTCTAATGCCTTGTGGAAAAAAAATATTTATTTATCTCATATAAGGCCGGATATAGCTTCTGCATTGAGTGTGATCGGTCAATTTATGCATAATCCAAAGGAAGTCATTTGCAAGCAACGTATAGAGTGCTACATTATCTCAAGGGAACACTAGAAGATGACATCCTATTTACAAGAAATGGAAACTTGATAAAAATGATACTGATTTTGCTGGATTAATTGTCGATAGAAGATCACCTTCAGGATATCGTGCATTTCTTGGTGGAGACCTCGTGACATGGAGAAGCAGAAAAACAAAACGTGGTAGCTCGTTCAAGTGCAGCAGTGAATTTAGAGCCATGACCCAAGAGATATGTGAACTACTTTGGTTGAAGATTATTCTTCAAGATTTGAAGATTAAGTGGGCTGACCTCATGAGACTCTATTATGACAACAAATCTGCGATCAGCATAGCTCATAATCTAGTGCAACATGATCGGACCAAGCACATTGAAATTGATAGGTACTTTATCAAAGAGATGTTGGATAGCTGATTAATTTTCACACCTTATGTATCTACACATAGTCAATTTGTTCATGTTCTTACAAAGAATTTAAGTAACTCAAGTTTTCAGGCTATTGGATCCAAGCTAGGAATGGAGAATACCTATTCACCAGCTTGAGGGGGGAGTGTGGGATATCTTCTAAGGATTAGTTAACTATGAAGTTTCTCTTTTGGTAATATATTATATTGATTAGAAATAGGTGCATATTGCTATGTTTTCTATTTCTCTGATTGTCCCATAATTATGGGAAGCCTTCGATATTTCAATCTTCCTAATATGTTTGGGGGTACATGTCTTGTATATAAGTTGTTGTATAGACACAAAATAATAGAGTTCTCTACTATAGTTTTCTACACATATACACAATTCTATTAGAGATCAAAAGACTGACCTTTGTAGTTGCAGATTTGAACTAACCATAAATAACTAATATCAAAACATATGACTAACAAAGAAGCTCATCGATCTTCTATCCCAAAGTCATTAGTCTTTAGTTATGAGCCTTTAGCATGAGCCCTTTTAATATGTTGTTATTCTTTTTTTAGGCTTGCTAATTTTGGTGAACAGGGTGTTTGGAACTCCATATACACACCCATATGGTTGTATTGGAAGTTTAGAATTGATGTTTTGATGAATGAATATTTGTCTTTGGTTTATTTCGTAAGCGGATAACTAAATTAGGTTTAAGAAGATAACCTAGGGTTTAGGAGTAAGTTATCTTAGTAGATCACTGTCAAGATATCTTTGAAATTCAAAAGTCAAAGAAATTATCAAAAGGAACATAATCCGTTTTTAGATCCAAAAGACTATGCCAAAAGCTTATTTTCCATTATGTTTCCATCGTTTCTATAGTCAGTTTCAAAGTGCAAGGAAAGAATCAATTACAACTCCATTGGTTACATCACAACTGACATAAAAAAAATGCCACAATACATGAAATTATGCAAGTTTATTATTGATATGATATGCTAGTTTGTTTTTCATTGTTCCACTACGCTCTTCGTCTCGAGACCTATGTGAACAACAAATTGCATGCCCAAGCATGCTTACTCATTTTAACATCTCAAAACATTATTCACCACAAAAAGTACAAGAACAACAAATTCAGAATAACATGAAAGTTTACCTTCTGAATCTTTATCGAATGATTTGGATACAATATCAGCTCTCATGTTATCTGGGGTGAAAAAGCTCAGAACATAGCTCACTAACTCTGGATCCCAGTGTTCAAAAGCATATTCTCCATAAATTATGTGTTCTTCTGAGTAGAATAACATATTCTCTGCAACAAAAAGGTTGTTTAGCACAGGTACCATGATTAGAAGAAAGAAACTAAGCAGTATCATCAATACAAATTATAATAAATATTCATGGACTTATAGTTTTAATACAAAAAGAATGACTACCCAAGCTCAGTAGTCATCCTTTTCTCCCTCAAAAAAATAAATTATAATAATAGTCAAAACCTGAAAGTTGCAAACATTTTCCTCTTTTTTTTTGAAGAGGAAAGGATGATAGCATATTATGTAGTTATCAGCTTGTTTATAATAGAAAAAAAGGGATGTAGAAGTGTGTAAAGGAGTCATTTTAACCCTATAATAATTATTCAAAACACCACTCTCTAAAAGGAAAGGATGATGGTGGACAATGTTCTCTATATAGTATTTCTCTCCTCGGAGATTGTGTGGTTAACACGTAGTTAAATCACATCTTCCAATAAATCACATGAAAAAAGGTAACATGCATAAAAAATTAACTGAAGATCTAGATATGGTGTTAAGAATTGTTGAGAAGAAAATTTATCACAAAAGTATAATCTCGTTTCTTATCCCTAAGACAAAGTATAAATCTCACTATCAGAAGTAGAAACTTCTAAATTGTTTTGTTCATGAGGTTCCTTTGCATATGATCTTATCAATATATTTTTTAGATACTTATCATGATATCTTAAGACTAGTTCATTGAGAAGTCTAAAGAAGAAAGATATTTTTTTTCTACACTTTTTCTTTTTGAGGGAAGAGAAGGATGACTAGCAAGTTTGTCACAAATTACATATTTTTTTTCTACACTTGCTCAATTCTAAAGTGATAAAACACTTTGAGACCTTACATTGCCACATATAGGGTCAACTAATTGCACTCTCTCAAAAAACAACCTTTGCAACTTTTCTTCAAGAGTACTAATTGCAACTTCTACATGGAAATATGTAGTAACAAAACTAGATTAACCTGCAAGGCCTGCAGCATAATCATCCTGAGGTTGCTCCTCAGCAAATCTAAACTCCAAATTTCCAATATCTTGGAGCTCCTTGAAAACCCATTCTTGTGGAGTTGCTTCTCGTAGTAACTTGATATACTGGTATACATATCCAATCACATCATAAAGCTGCAAGGAAACATCCAAATGATAAGTAATTTAAATACCCAGAGAAGCAATAAATGAACTTTGACGATTTGAAATGAAAAACCTGTAAATAAAGGAGAAATCTTCAATAATTAAATGAATTTGTGACAAACCAGAAAGCCTCTGATACCATGCACTACATGCTGTCATAAATTCATAATATATGAAAAAAATCTTAAGATCCAAGTTCACCTACACTGTACGTAGTTTTAAGTGCTTAGGAAAATAGCGAAGTTATCCTCCAACAGAACTCAATCTCTGTTCACATGTACGAAGATCAGTATTTCAATACTTTTTAGAACAAATATGATGCAATTATTGGTCCACTAATAACCAAAGAGAGTAAGGAAATATTTTAGTTCTGAAAGGCATATAGATATCATTCTTGAATGAAATAGTACAAGTACCTTCAGTAATCCTGAATCAGTAAGATGTATAGACATGATAAATATGTAGGCAATAGATGATCGACGCATTCCTTCATCACTAACACCAGCAGATAATGAAGTTGCCAATCCTTTAGCTTTAAGGAAATAAAGCAAGCTTCCCTTGCCCTCTGATAACAAAATAACATGTTTGAGCAACTTACATATATCAAGGTGCAAGCAATTTAACTACTATGAAAAGACAATCTAGAGAAGTAACTAGGGAATCCCATACAGTAGCAGGAAAATATAAAAGTTTAGTAAAATACACGTAAACAACAGGCACCATACAAATCTCCACTTAGTTCCAAACAAACAAATGAATGCCATTAGTTCACTACAGAACATCAAGAGCAAAGACCTAAGATTTCTAAGAAGAGTGGGAGTCAGGTACATCTTCTTGTGGAACCCATAACCACTGGCTTTTCCCTTTTTCCTTTTAAAATTATGTGACTTACTAACTTTTTTTTTTTGAGGAGAAGAAGGATGACTTCCGTTGATGCGGTTGTCATCCATGTATATATATATAGAAAAGAGTCATGTACAAGTAAACGCTCTCAAAGAAAGAGCGGCAAAAATGACAAGCAAACAGAGGATGAGAAGCCCCCCTACCCCACACCCCACTCTCGAAGAAGAAACGAGATGTGGTGTACAACATCCTCGACCTGGCATCTCTCCCCACAACTTGTGCATCTCCCGCCTTTTAAAGTTTTAATACAAGCAAACAACAAAAAGCAGTGGTCATCCTTTTTCCCCTCAAAGAAAAAGTTCCAAGAAGAAAGTTCCCCCTATACATGGAAATGTAGAACTACTAAGAGAAATTATGATAAACAAAGAGGACATATTGAACCAAGCGCAGAGAAGACACGTAGTATGAAATTTAAGACTAAGATCAAGACTAATCTTGAATTATGCGTGAATTTTGAAGATTCTGTCACAGCCAGTAAATATTGAGAAGTAACCATTCTAATGTTAACTGCTTGCAACCAGCATATAAAACTTTTCATTTTTGAGGAAGAAAGAAGAACAAAAGTTAGTCCAGAAGATTTATTGATGACAACCCGGCATCTTAGGTTTTGCGATTAAGGACATGAATGCAAAAGAAGTTCTGACGGCATGGAGACCCCGACTAATCCTTCAATGTAATTTAGTGCACTAATAAAAGAACATTTTACAGAGAAACTGTTCCAGCCTATTCTCCATGTCATATTCAGAATTTTAGAACACTTTATTTAACAAGTGAGATCATAAATCTTAAAATGTTGAAATGGACAAATAATGTGAAGTTAAATTCCTTCTGCTCCAAAATGTTCAAAAAGGTCAATGTGTATGGTAGAATACTTATATTTCAAATTCACATGCCACTACAAGGAAAACTTTGCAGAAAAGTACATTAACTCCAAAACCTACATCAATGACAAATTCATTCCCATGTAGACAGAAAAAAATGCCCAAGTTCCTCGAGACTTGAAGACCAGGTAACTTACCATGGCCCATAAGATGCGCCAAGTAATCTTCAGGCTTTTTAAGATATTCTTTGTGAAGACATGGAAGTGTCCATGTTAACTCCAGAATGTGAACATCTTTAACAGCCTCCAGCCTATATAATTTCCCAGCTTTCCAAATGGGCATATTAGTTGTATGGCACATTTGTGATGCTTCTCCTGCTTTAACACTATAAAAGAGCTCGACCACCCATTCCTCAAGAATATCTAGAGGTTCTGCAGATTTAAAAAAGGATATTAAATGTGATAAAAATGACTCCTCTCGAAACTTTATATACACAAATATTATGTAGAAACATCACCTCCTCCAATGACAACTAGGTTCATTATTCCTCCACGATAATTTTCTCCATACATTTTCAATATTTCTTCTCGGAGATTGACACCATTGTCCATGGCATCAATCAAACTCTTCTTGTTTCCTGCAAATGTGAAAAAGATGTCAATCAGCAATCTCAAATAAATGAAGCATAATCGTTTTAAATTTGATTCAGAAGTTATACCCCAAAAGAATCTGTTGAAAGCATGGCCCTGAGAAGATGTATGACAATGAAGTTGTAACAGACGACAACCATCACTTTGCAGAACTTGATTGAATTCTAAACCATGAAATTTCACCCCAGAAAATAACACAAAAATGCATTAGCAAAGATATACTCAGTATAAAAATATAAAATTTTATATAGTGAAGATATTATCAAAATTTACAACCTGAATCAACAGCTAAGACCTCCCGTTCCATGGCTTCCTCCTTCACCAGTGGTGATATAAAGAATTGACTGAATCTGCCATATGAATCAGAAGCTCATGAAAGCAATTCAATAATTGGGACAGACATTACAGATTCCTAGAAGTCCAATAACAAGAATAAAGATAGACTACAACTAAGCAAAGTTCAATAAGTACCTTTTCAGGGCTCCTTTCAAGTGCTCCCGGTTAACCTCAAAGTGATAGCACGTATACTCGGTTTCAGTAAAAGCATTTGATGAACCACCGTGCTTAGATAAATATCTATCATACTAGAAAAAACAAGAAACTAAAATTGGGCAACAAGGGCCAACTAAGATACCACACAAGTCCTAATCCTGCTAATTCAGCATTTGCAAAGAATTTGCAGAGGATAATCTAAAGACTCAATTTAACCTGTTAATTTATTTACTTCTTAGATCATCAATTCACATGTGTATTGCTTATCTAGAAGCTGCATGGGTATATGTGTGACATGCTAAACATGAATATGTGGGCTGATGCATGATAGTGCATCTTATATTGATTACAAAATCAAGTTAAATGGCATGCACCAACAAATATCAGCACATATGATCATACAAAAATTTCCCACTACAAGGACAGTGTAACATGATAAATATAACACAGCATGGCCTTGAAACTGATTCAAAGCCAGTGACTAATAGCAGTTAGAACATTGGGCTTTCTGAATAAACATTGTCAGCAAGGAGAAATGTAACCTTGAGAAAAACATGGGACATGCAAATTCGGGAAGTGCTTATTGGAAATTATCTAAAATATGTTGAGAGGCTTCTTGGTATTTTGTATTGACAAAAAAGGAAATCACATATATACAGCATCTCATCGCATAAAATATTTTTTGGAGTGATCACATAGAATATTTTTCACCTTTATTGCCATTTATATCATCATACTCTCACCGGGAACCTTAAAAATAAGGTAAACACAAATCCATCCAGAGGGTAAAATCATGTTTTCTGCAAATTATGATCGAATAAAATAAAATATTGCCTTAGCGAGAACATTGAAATAAAATAATTGTAGAACAGTTAGTGGTCCCAAGATAAAATCATGTTTAAATTATAAAATGAAAGAGATTAACAATTGCAAACCTCATTTTCATCAGGAAATTCTGAACTCCCCATAAAAAGCATGTGTTCTGCAAATTATGATCAAGATTTAACACAAAATTATAGACGAACAATTCAAAATCAGCACAATATAAACTTTGAGGCTCTAACCCCAAAGCAGATACTTTGTTTGTCATAAAGATTATAGAATTTCTCGTAGGAACCTCTTTAACAATTCAATTTTTAGGGGTTCATTTAGGATCATTATGCAGACTGTAAAAGGTTATTTGGCATCCATCTCGACACTTGACTCCTTCACTTCACATAGGAATACAAACAATTCAGGGTTGCCCTTTTTGGCTCATCTAGATACCATGTAATTTATAAGCTTAGCTGGAAATCATAAAATAGATGTCACTAGAAACAACAAGAGCATGGGATTTTTGCCTCAAAGCAGCCATACTACACAACATCAGCAAGGTTGTTCAGGAGCCTAAATATAAGCCCACAACAGAGCTAAATGCTTGAACCTCAATTTAAGAAATATAATTATTAACATTAACCGAAACACAATCACATTAGCTAGAAGGATGTACAAGAGAAAGTCTATTTGTTTGTAATCACGGAGATTTCTTTAGCTTGTTACTTGCATACATCTTGTTCCTGTTGCATTAAGCTGATTTCTATATTTTCAGATAATGAGGTGTTCAGGACCCAAAATATTAAACCCCGGCCCCTGACAAACAACTACATTTCCAAGCTAAATGAGATGTCTATAAAGAGAAAAGTTAGTTCGTTTGCAGCCATATGAAGACATGTCTTCTCTACACAAAAAATGAGAGAAGAGATATAAGTTACATCAGAGAACCCTGTTTGTTTGCAGGATTGCAGTTACATGATGGAATATCTCCTTTACGAAACACATTGGACCAGTAACTAACAATATTTAAATTGAACACAAATGAATTGCTGCAGGACAAAAGCGATTAGGATAGGAAGATATGGCATGTTGGAAGACCAAAGCCCCACCATCAAAAGAATAAAAGAGGAAGGAAACAATAGAGCCTATATCAGTGTTTTAGCAGTTAGCAATGCAGTGAAGGGCGTACAAGAACAAACCTAGAAAATGCGCTAGTCCCTGAGCCTTGTAAGGATCTGAAAAGCTGCCCATTCCTACACACAGTGCTGCCGCAGCCTGGGGGACAACCATTTGGAGAAAATGTCAGAAATACAACCATATGACAGTGTTGCACCTCAATATGCTGAACAAACGGTGTTAGCATAGAACAAAAGAAATAATACATGCTAAGTTTTTATCTCTATTTTCTGAAACTCGAGAATGTATGAACACCAAAGTGAGTTTCTCTAGGTTAAAAAAGACAACCTTTTTTTCCCACTAAATAAAGAGAAGGTTCAACGTTACCGAAACCATACTTGATTCAGATTAATTTTTTCGCAGCTCTTGATAACTCTGGAAGTTTATGAGTAGTACTTCTCAACTCGTTAGCAATCAATTCTTTTGTCTCATACTATTATGAAGTCGACTACTTTCCGGCATCTAGGGCGAGAGATTTAGTATCCAAATTCTCTTGGATAAGTCAAACCGAAACCTTTACACTGATCTGAAAGTACTATGAATCATTCTCAAAATAATAAAAAAAAAACACCCATGAAGTGTATGATGGTTTATTTCTAAAGCTATTACTACTGATCTCGGTCTCTCTTCTTTTATCAGATGCATAGGCACAAAAACGATCACGAAAAATATGACTAACCAAATATGCATACGTCAGTAACTGAAGTTACCAAGGTGCTCTATATTGTTCTTCGATAAAGAGAATTTAAAATTCCGGGCAATACTCAACCTTGTATGAGTTTTTACTATTGCATTTCTAATTCTTCTGCATTGTTGGTGCATTTAAAACCAACAACCAAACAACACATATTTGCAACTATCCGAGAACACCAAGGGAAATAAGTTGGAATCCTTCCCCAAAGAAATCGAGTTGATAAAAAAAGTCACGTCTTTATAGAGATTTCAGTTTCATAGACGTCAATGTACAAGAAAGAAAAAGTAGTTGCTCCTCTCCCTCCAATAACTCTACAATATACCATACAAATGTAAAAATCTCACCTTTTTAGTGACAACGGATGCCTTCTTCGCTTCGCTACCACCGCCATCCTCTCCCTCCTCTTCCTCGGAGTCGAACTCTTCATCGTCATCGTCATCGTCGTCTTCTTCGTAATCATCATCATCTTCCTCCTCGTCGTCCTCATTGTCCTCAATGAGGGCGTCTCCGTCCGCGTCCTCCCGAGGCGGCTCGGCGCCGTCCGGGTAAATCTCAGGGTCGTGGACGAGGACAGCGCGGAGACCGTTTGCGAGGTGGAGGATGCGGTAGGACCTCCGGTCGGTCGGAGATTTAATGATAACGTCGTCGAAGGATTTATAAGGCGCCGCCATCGCCGCCGCCACCGAGTTCCGCCGAGAGAATAATAAGAAAAATCTATAAAGAGGAGACTGATCACTGGGAGAAAAGAGATGCCTCCGGCAAAGGAAAAAAAGAGAGCTGTTTTGTTACCAGAAAAGGAAAAAAAAAGAAGAGTTTTTTTTTTATTTTAGGCTATGCGTTCTTCGCTTGGACCTTGGAGAAAAGTTTTGACGCTTTGACCTAAAATTGAACCGGATTTGACAAATAAATTATAATTATTAATTTTTATAATAATATATTACAGGAGTTTAGTAAATAATAAAAAAAAACTTGAAAATAGTAGAATGAATGAATTTTACATTTATAATGAAAAATAAGGGAAAGTAAATATGATATAAAAATTGTTATAAAAAATTAAACGATTAAGATAATATTACTACTAGATATTTTAGTTGATTTTAACTGAGATCGAATTTGAATTAGAATGTTTATATTCATGTGATCGATCAAATTCGATGAACGACAGTAATAAACTCTCATCAAACATAACGGGCGTATTGCCTAATCAAATATTTTCTATTATATGAACTGTACATGGAATGATTAACAATTTGCTTACTTTAAGTTTTTTAATTAATGATATCATGATTGTCAAAAATCAATCAAGATTACCGATTAGTACCATCAAATGATTGATCAAATTTCTCTCTTCTGATCTGGTTTATATGTCTTTAATTTTTGTTTTTGTTTTTAAATGTATGCATTATAGTATTCAAGGGGATAAATTAAACTAATTTAATTTAAAATGGAAAATAAAATATTTAAACTTTTTTTTCAAAATGATGCCTACTGAGTTTACTCATATGTTATCATTCCGAAGTTTAATGTGTTATGATTTTTCAAACAATCTTATCCGATCTCATATGACTAATATAATAATTTAAATAACAATAGAATTTATATCTATTATGATAAAAATTAATCTGGATGACATTTAGTGTAATTTTCATATTTTTGTTGTGTAATTTATAATAATATATTTTGAACCTAGTGTGTAATATAAGAGTTCCATGCGAGAAATTTGTTACAAAAATAATGAAAATATATAATTTTATTAATAGATAGGATTTTACGATTTTCGGTATCTTACATGAATATTCAATCTTGATAATCTTTAACGTGCTAAAAAATTGATTTACTGATAATCTTGTTTATGACACGAGCAACGTAATTAGAATTTAGCTTTTAATTACAACATTTCATCGACGTTGTTGGACATAAATTTATTGCAAAAAAATGAAATATAATTATGACCACCATAATACATCTACATCTATTATTCATGACAGAGAAGGAAAAAGAACATATTACATTCTTCTTTTTGATAAAAAAATGTAACATTTTTTCTGCTCTTTTTTAATGATTTTTTCTCTTTGAGTAATTAGTTAATATGTATAACCACGCCAGGACCAGTAACTTCTATTGTGTAGCTGCTGTAACCGCCGGCGACGACCGGAGAACCTGCTGCAGCAACCGAGCAGCAAATCGCTGAGTAATTCCTCCGAAAACACGACTGCCAAGGGTGCGACCCTCCGGTTCCTCCAAAACCTGTAAAACAAGTGATAGGTAGAAAATCAAGTTTCTTGAAGCAACATGAACAGAAAATCGAACATTTGACCCAAAAAAAAAAAGTAAACACCCATCTGTCATGTTTTTCCCATAATGTGTCAAATGTCAAAGGCATGGTTTTTTTCCAGGAAATCTTTATGTGCACAGTGCAAGATATGGTTGCTGGGCCAATAGTTTCCCAGATTATTAGAATCACTCTCCTAATATTCGTATTTGTACATTTCCAATGTGTCATGTTCCAACTGGCAACACTCCCCAAGCGAGGGAATGGTTGCTGAGCACAATAGTTTTCCAACTAACTAGGCAGCAGATGCATACAAAAAACATAGAGGAAAGAAACCCCATTGCTGTTGAAAGTTGAAACCATGTAAACAAAATAACCAATGAGACCCTATGTGAGCAACTTGAACCTATAATTCCTTTTTTTTTCTTTTTGAGAAACTTGTCCATGTATTGCTGAATCCATAATGAGCACTTCCTCGGAGACTTTCCATTGATTCTGGTTGTTCTGCTTCAGCACATGTATTTCATTGCAAACATAGAGGTTCCATGTGGAGGACAAAGTCCCACTAAATTCCAAACTTATTAATGAAACCAACTATTTTCCAAGCCAGTTGGCCTAGTGCCAGAACGGGTTACTTTCTCTTCTTTTCTTTTTTTTTTTTTGTCTTTTGAGGAGCATTTACCTCTTATTTCAAATTAAATTTTAAAATCTGGAAGGTCAAACTTTCAGCTGAATGTCCAGAATCTTGTTTATAATACAGAATTGTTAGCACTAGTAAGCATCAGATTGCTACACTACAACAAAAGCAAACTTAGCAGACTAGGAAGGGAAAATCCAATTGTGAGTTTGAAGGAAGTGCATCAGGGAAATCTAATTTTCCAAAGCAAGAAAAGAAAATCTAGTACCTAGGTCCTAAATTCATCCACCATAGACAGACAATTTAATAAGGCATTATCATGCGTATTCATTTTGTTATCTCATTCAACTAGGCATAAACAATATACACATGCAATAGTTTTCTTTTTATTTCTACCTAATGATGAGTTAAAAAATTTCAATCATTACCATCTTGGTATTTTAATTGTCAGGATGGGGTTTTGATCTCCTGTTTCGCTAAACCTTTGAATCAACAAAGATCACATTACAAGATTTCACCTAAGATCATTTGCACTACAAAATCGGTTGCAATTGTTTGAGAGAAATGGATTGCCAAGTTGCTCTATAAAGCAGTTGTTTATAATTTCCTTGAACTTAAGCACAGTGCATTTTGAATTAAAAATAATCAACAAAGGAAGATAATTAAAAAAGTACCTGCAGAATGGGTTGCAGAAGGCTTGGATCAAAATTATCTGAGGATCTCAGGAGACTCCATATTCTAAATACCCTATCTCGGAGTTCTATCATTCTTTCTTGTTCATCTTCTTTAAGCTTAAATGACCCACTTGCATTGCCAATGGTTATCAATGTTTTCATAAAGTCGGGCATCGACTTATATCCATCAATCATGGTGCCAAAGACGACAGCTTCAGTAACACAAACAGACTCTTTCACAACAAGAACTCGTAGCTCTTCACCATCTGGACTTAGTAATAGCTTTAAAACAGGCTGTAAAGCATCTTTAGCAGTAAAATCACGATCTTTTCGTCCTTGTTCAAGAAGGTTCTCAAGCCTATTCCACCTGTACGCTAGGTAGAGGTATCATATGTTAATTTCTATAGGCAAAAATTATGCCTTCGTATCTCCAACATTAGATGCTTCAGATAAAACATATTGCACAAAATAAAACAAGCTTTGTCACTTGCCTGAATCTGCCATCTTTGAACAACAACTCAATGAGAGCATCTCTAAGATATGGGTTAGGATCAGTTAAAAGCCTTTTAGCAAAATATGGATATGAGGCTGCAAGCACTTTAAAATTTGGATCAGCATAAAGTGCTAGACCTTCTAGCACAGTAAGTGACCTCAATATCAAGGCATAGTATGCTGGAACTGCAAGCATATAAAAGAAACAAAGTCACTCTCTTTCTACATATGAATATGATGAAAGCAATCCTCATGGCACACTAGATGAATAAGGTAACAAAATTAATAATGAAGCCGAAGAAGAATTCCAACTTAATCAAGATACCTATCAAACAAATAAAAATAGAGGATAAATAGTTTTTTTATGAAGATTTTTTTTATTAAAGTCAAGGAAGACGCACCATTAAACGGATATTGATAGAGAACATTGCCTAAACCATCCACAATAGTTTTGAAGTTGAGCTCGCTTACTGTTGCATTAAGTGCATCATCAAAAAAGTTCTTGAGGGCTGGGACAATGGGAGTAACATCTACATCTGATGACAAAAATTCCAATGCATAATAATCACGCGCCATAGCCTCATAATCACGGTTAACCATGTGAACAACGTGACCAATAATAGCAGATCTTGCCTCCTCTGGTGTTTCACTCATCATTCCAAAATCCAGAAAAGCTAGTTTTCCTTCCGGTGTTGCCAATAGATTACCAGGATGGGGGTCAGCATGGAAGTACCCGTACTCGAGTAACTGCCTCAAGCTACACTGGATACCTATATTAACCAAATGCAAGAGGTTCAAACCTTGCTTCTCAATAGCTTCTTGCTCATTCAGCTTAACACCAGTCACCCAGTCCATTGTCAGAACTTTAGCACTTGTGTAGTCCCAATAAATATCAGGAACTAATACATCTTGTTTATCGGCATACAACTTTCTAAATCTTCGTGCATTCTGTCCTTCCTGTATAAAGAAGAGGATTAAGACAAAAGTAGCAAATGTAACTCAGATCATAGTGGACGTACATGGCTGGATAAATACCTGTACATAGTTAAGCTCCTGGTATACCCTTCTGGCAAACTCATCAATGAGAGCAACCACATCAGTTGATACAAAATCAACATACTTATTAATCAGAAAACCCAATCCTCGCAGAAGATAAAAGTCCAACCCGATGGCCTCTTCAATTGCAGGGCGCTGCACTTTCACGGCGACAGTCTTACCTGAATATTTAAGCCGTGCTTTGTAAACCTGTCCCAGGCTTGCAGCTGCAATTGGCTCAGGCGATATCTCTGAATAGATGGATTCGAGCGACACTCCGAGCTCCCTCTCAATGCAAGCAAATGCCTCTTCGTTTGGGAATGTTGGAAGAGCGTCCTAAGTCAAAGAAAAAGTTTGCTTTTTTTTTCTCTCTGAGTAAATTAAGTGAAGTATGCAAGAAAAACGGAACAGTGATTACAATTGCACAATTTTGATTACTGACAAGTGACATTACAGACCTGCAACTCGGAGAGCTCCTCGAGGTACTCCGGCGGGCAAATATCCGGACGGGTGGAAAGACCTTGCCCAATCTTCACAAACGTCGGCCCCAACCTCGTGAAGATGTTCCGGAGCTCCACGGCTCGCTGCCGCTTCCGCTGGTCAAACAACCCCTGCCGGTCGTCCAGGACCAGCTTCAGCGCGAAGGTGCCAAGCGCCGTTAAGGTTTCCAGCGTCCTCGACGCTACCTACTACCCAAATTCGCCACGGTTTCCCAAGATTTCAGGAAGAAAGATGGAGCAGCAGCTGAAAAAAAAAAAGGTTTCTTTCAATTGCCTACCTTGAAGGGCTCAGAGCCGTACTTGGTGGCGATGAGCTGGGGGCTATAAACGGTGGCGTGCTTCGGCGAGGGCAGCGAGCGGGCGGCAAACCCGCGGCGGCCTCACTCGGCGGCCGCCCGTCGTCGGCGACGATGGAAGCGGAAGAGCAACGGCCATGTCTTTGTGGGTGCTCTCCGTGACGCAGTCGATCGACTCCTTTTTGAGTTTTAAAATGCTCGAGTTAAAAATTTCTTGCTTTCACGCCACACGCGGTCGAGTGGCGACGCGGGCGGAAGCGTACGCAGGCAACTCCGCGCGCGTGTGACTTGAAGGGAGTTTGACACGAAAGGGATGAAGCAGAGAGCAAAGTTTATTTTTTTAACTCCTTTGAACCTTGAAGAAACGTGTGGTTGTGCCTTAATAGGTTGCTTGCGTCCATTTTATGTGGAACACAAAAATATAAATATATATATAAAGATGGATTTGGATCTTTTCATGAGCCGGGACACCATCGAGATCATATTAATTGATACTTATCTCTTGCTTGGGTCCATATGATGTCCCTGGATTGGAAGTTTGGAACATAAGCTGACTGTGCCTGATTTTTTGTCTGGTTACATAATGTTCAAATATTGTCATTAAATCAAAATTCAAAAAGATTTATCTTTTGGTGTTCTAATCCATTTTTGTCCAATTCTCGAACTTAGAACCCAATGGAAAACAAAAGTGATGCTGAGATTGATTATGCTTTGTTTCTATTTCTAAGACTTTTGGATAAAGATGTATAGAATGCAGAGAACTGCAAAAATACCAGTGAATCTGAATTTGGACGTGAATCAAGTAATGCGGTGAATAGTAACAGGAGCAAAGAGAAGAACCAAAAGTATAACGTTTGTAAGTTAGGCATAAAAAGCACAATTTGTTCCAACACATTACAGACCCTCTATCTTTCAGAATATTACAATTTATCAAAATAAATTGATAAGTCGTCGAAGTGTATGAATTGGACCATAGTTCACCAAACTCCTAAAAATCTGACTGGTAGAACAAGCAAAACAGAATACAGAAGTGGGCTTAGAAACAAACAATTTCCTTACTAGAACCAATGGAATAAATAGCAGAGCATGGCTATTGATGCAGCTCCACGATGTCAGCTTTGAACAACAAATTGTGTTAAATGAATTCAGTTTTCCTTCTTAGAAGTTACTGTTGCTTGCACTGGCTGAAACTGAGGGAGACTCTGATTTCACAAGGGAAGCTTTACCAATATCCAGTCCCTGTAGCCTGCCAAGAGAATCTTGCTGCAACATGTCTGGCATGCAATTAGGATGATTAAACATCTGGTGAGAGACACCAGGCTGAGACTGCTGGAACTGGGGCTGCAGTTGAATTGCCTGATGGTGAACTGGTTGTTGTTGGGTGAGTGTAAAGAATGATTGGTTGTAAGGCACATGTTGCATCCCCATGTTATAAGTTTCGCCATTGTTTGACATTTCACCTGTAGCTACCTTAAGCCTCTCAACTTCCTGTCTTAGTGCCTCATTCAACGCTGCCGAAGACAAAATTATGTTAGAAATGTGTGTTTGCAAAAGAAGAATATACTAACAAATATGACAATGGTTGCACATAGACATAGCCATAGAACAGCAGAGTATGACATGTTTGAAGGTTCTATATAGAAAGATTGGTGTATAAGCTATCAATAGAGAAAGAAATTTTCCATGGCCTAATTGATTCTTCAGGTGATTTTCCAGTAAATTGCATTTTTCCCCAAAACATACATCTTCTACCCTCTGAATAAAAACTGACATCATTGATTCCAGTTGCACTCCATGTCTCCAGAGCTCACAACTTGGGTAAAGTTTGAATTTCAAATACCTGTCGAAGTACGTATGCTGTAGTGATATACAAGCACAACAATTTTGCTGACTTTATTGCAAGATGTTTTAAGAGATGAGATTTGGATATACAGTACCATAAAACTAAAGCTTTAAAGGAAGATAAGAACACATTAGTAAGCCAGAATTAGTTGTTCACGATGAACGTATTAGCTCGAGATAATATTCAATTGGTTACATTTGAAGCTTAATTTAATTTAAGTAATAAACAAGAATCAAGAATCTGTGTTGAATATCATGTTTGATGTAGGATGGGATAGGATAACCTCCACTGATTGAAGAATATTTCCAGTACAAAGATGATTACTCATTTCATTTAGCAATATCATTTTGGTAGTCAATTTATATATACAAGCACATGCTTTATTATACAGCTTGTATCCACTTCTAGTGGAGTAGCTACAAAGCTAGCGGGCAAAATTGGTCTAGGTTCAAGTGGAAGCCACGTACAGGGATTTTCTTAAGATGAGTGAATTTCCTGAAAAACTGTGATTTATTCAACTAGTATACATATGCCTCCCAAAAATAAACTAAGTGAAAGCATACATAAAAAGAATTGGTTGGTACCATCACGTAATTGTGCTTGTTGCTCCATAGCTTGTAATCGTAACTTAAGCTCAGCATTCTCTGCAGACAGGCCAGTCGTATCTCTCTGGCAACAAAAGCCACAGAAAGGTAAATTAGGTTTCCATCAAGGTTAATTATAAGATCAATTCAACATCAGTAATGAGAAAAGACTGCAAGAGTTTTTTTCCCATGCTTGCTTTGGCCGATAAACTATAGTTCCTTGAGTTTGTGAAGATACAGCAGTTGAACAAAGCAACAATCGGTTAACATAAGAGAAATAGAGAAAAAACATCAATGTCTAGTTCGACTAGAGCATAATAAAGATGACTACAGACCTGAAATAGGGTCAACTGTGCAGATAAAGTTGTAGCTTCTGTTTGGAGGGTCTGAACTTTCCTTTCAAGCTCTGATATATAACGAGCCTTTCTTTCTTTTGACCGAGCTGCAGATTGTCGATTAGCAAGAATTCTACACAGACAACACATATTAGTTTGTGAGAATTGAAAATATCTATAAATGCAAATTGAAAATGAATGTGATGCTAAAAGAAAATTCATAATATGAGAAGAAGCAGTCTTATATTTGACAATAAATATGGAGAACGTTTGACACCATTAGAAATTCAGAACAAATCTTAAATTTCAGGTTTTAATGGAATCAGTGATCTTGCACACTAAAAATTGCACATCCCAGAAGTGGCCGAAAAGATCATCTGATAATTTCATCATCTATGAAAGAGCATTTGGGCTTTCAGAGTCAATGAACATATTCCTTATTTTTTGAAACAAGAAAAATAATACAGGCATAACTAGTAAAATTATATGCAAACAGTGACTGTTAGTTCATTTTTGCATGAACTAATTTTTTTTCCTCCATCAATATACAGTGATTAACAAGTGTTTCGTGATGATTAAGCTGATTTAGTGTAGTTGGCATAAAGCCTCTATAACTAACTATATTTCTACTTTTGTTTAGTGGCTTCCTACCATTGCCAATGCCTCCTAACAGCAAAGCAATACCTACCAGATCCAAGTCAAATTAAGTCCAATAGTTCCGAGCTATCCAAGTCAAATTAAGTCCAATAGTTCCGAACTAAGGAACAAAATAGGCAATCTAGGCAAGTAACAGTATAGTAAGCAGCATTCAAAGTACCAAGGATCCAATTTTTATCCAACAAAGGCGCAAAAGGTGGTACCTTTTAGCCCGCTTAGGATCGAAGGCTGTCAGTTCTGCTAGCTGTTCCGGGGTCATGGCCTTCTTCGCCTCCAACACCTCCCCAAACACCCCTTCCCTTCTTGCGCCTGCCGGCGACACCGTCGACGAGCCGTCCATGGAGAAGCTGTGCCGGTGTTTGGGCCTCGCGTCCGGCGCCCCAGCCGAGGCATTGCCGATCCTCCCTTCCTCTCCGCGCCCAGAGCTCTCCCCGGCACGATACCGGCACGCCCCGCCCTCGGATCCGGACCCGCTGCCCTCCAACTTGCACTCGATCTTCTCCATGTCCATGAACGTGCAGAAAAGGTCGTCCTCTGAGGTCGAGGTCGTCCGGAATGCGGAACGCGAGCTCGGATCTGGCGCGGCGATGGTGGGGTCCACGCAGGTGGACGGCCGGGACAATGGAATGAGGAGCTCCGACGGCCGGAGAGGCCGCCGCCGACGTCGGCGCGGCAGCATTGGGGAGGAAGTGGGAAGGGTTGGAATTAGGACGGGGGGCGGCGGCCGGATCTGCGGCCCTGGGGAGCATCTCGTGGCGGCCTCCTGCGTTGAGCTCTCTGATACAAGAAGGCGGGGCACTTTGGAAGTAACTATAAAAACAGTGTGTATTAATACCAGCATATATACCCTTTAATATTTGTTACATAATACTCTTACGTGATTTAAAACATTATGCACACTGAGGCAAATATACATAATATAAAATGTAGGTAAAAGTGAATAACTTGGAAAGAAAGATTTTACATTGTTTATTTAGGAACGAGTATGAATTTATTTTTTTTTAAATTCAAGTAAATGCGAGTATTTAAAATTATTATTATCTAATTATTTTAGCTGATGTGGAATGTTAAAAGGTAATTGCCCAAAAGATACTTTTAAATTTATATCAATTATAATATCAATAATTATAAAATCGAAAGAATAATATTTTATATTTTAAATAATTAAAAACAATAATTTTTAATATGAGCAATACTAAAATTTGAATTTAAGGCTTTAAATCTAATATCATATTAAATTAGATGTGTTATTAATAATTTTAAAATTTTAAATATATAAAAAATTAATATTTTTATATTTATATTATTAATATTTAGTATCCGACCTAATGTCGAATTGAAACATAAAATATCTAAACGTAAAAATTATTTGTAATGGTAAAAGAAACAAGGTCTAAATGATTATGAATGATATGATAAATGGGAACAGCGTATAATAGTTATATTTTAAAAAAATGATAAAAGAAAAAAAAACATACCTGACACAAAAGTTATGACAAGAGATTGTCACCAAGATAACATGTAGACAAATCACCGAAAAAAAAAAGAAGATAACATGCAGATAATTTTTTGCTCATGTACTCCGATTCGAGTATATATTAAGTGAAAGTTGACCACATTTTATATTATATATTTATAGAGTTATATTATATATTAACCAAGTCACAATATTAATTACTTTTTTTATCATTTTATTATATTTTTGGTAGGATTTTTTTATATTCAAAATTATTAATATCCGATTAATATAGAATCAAAATAAAAAACAGAGCGATACTTTTGTAATCAATTTGATATGAGATTACTAATTTTATTGTGAAATATAGTTTTATTAATTAATTATATGCGTATTTAATGAGGTCGATATCCGTTAAAGAAGTTGGGTGCGAATTGCATGTGCTTTTGCAGGACCAGGATGCACCGATACAGCATTTGTGAGAATGATGGGCTTGTCATGCCGTCATGGCAGGCAGCACAAACAATCTTTTCTTTTCTTTTTTTTCTTTTTCATATTAATTGTAATGATAAAAATTTATTTGGTCACGGGTAATATAATTTAAAAAAATATTAAAAAAAAATTCTCTTAAATTAAGAACTTACTATTTTTGTTATTTGAATTATTCTAACATCCAAAATTTATTAATTTACTTTTTAAAGAATTATAAAATATTATTTTTTACCCCTTATTTTTGTAATATAAAAAAAGAACAAAATAAGGATAAGAGTAATATTTAATAATTATGAAATGAATTGTGTTGGTATTTCTATTTTTAATTATTTTTTGTATTTGAGAAAGAGAAAATGAGTATGCAACTTACTGAATGCATGCAATTCAGTAATTCACTAAGTTTAGAGCTGATCAATATTTTTTTTCGTCAAATGACTTTAAATATTAGTAGTTTATGGAGCTACATGTATCTTTCTATTTCCTAGTAAAAAGAATACTTTTATAATTGAATATGTCACCTAATTTTTTAATTGTGGATGTTAAATCTACAACGTATATTAAATTTTATTTTCATCCACCGTTAAATTTAACATTCAATGATTAAAAAGTTAAATAATATAATGTTACCTATTTAAATAGGAAATATTTTTATTGAATCTTTATTAAAAATCTTATCCTAACAAATTTTTAGATGAATTTGATGGAAGAGTTTGATTTGACATATTCAAATAAATTTATAGATTAAAAAATTGTAAATTTATAAACTAATATCATTTGAGTAAAAATTTATTTTCAGAGACGGTGAAGAAATCATTTTTGTGATTTTTTTATTGCACCAAGAGACTACTTTTCTTCAATTGTCTAATAAAGCTCTTTTAGATTAACAATAAAGATTTCGTAAAATAAATTAAAGTTATTTTATTGAGATAAATAGGAGCCGAAAACATTCTGCTATCTAACACTATCAGACAATTCATAAAAAATAATATGTGATCATCAAATTGGTCCAAAATCTAAAACAATAGATCATTATAAAAAAAATATAATCTAATTAATGAATAAATTAAAAGTTAATTTATTAAATCAATGGTAAGGATAAAAATACCATTTTGTAAAATGGATGTTCGACTTGTTCATTTTTCGAGAAATAAAATACATTACTCTTTCATTTTTTTCATTATTGGATGTAAATTGAGTAGAACACCTGCTTTACACCCTACATAAAACACTAATTTTTTTATCGATGAATTAATTTGATGATCATAAATCATGATCAAGCTTATCATGTAAATTAATCTACTAATTCAAAATAGTGATCATAAGATAATCTAAAGATAGTAATAAAAACCAAACTCATCGTTTAACTAATTAATCTATTAATTGAAAATAATGTGACCATAAGATAATCTAGTGATCATGATAACAATTAAATTCATCGTTTAACTAATAAATAAAATAATAAATAATTGCTGTATTAATCGAATAAAAGATGATGCTCCATATTCAATCTACAGTTTCATTTTTTTTCCTATTATTATGTAAATAAAAGCAATACACGAACGAGAATGAAATGCGAATTGAGAACTTACAAAGAGCTACTGAAACTATATATACTTATATATATATATATATATATTATATATATTATTTTTTTCTATTTACTTAAGTTTTTGAATTATTGATAGCACATTTAATTTTAATATGATAATATATTGAAGAGAGCAGACTTATTTTTTTCATACTTTTCTTTTTTTATTCTTACATTATTTGTACTTCTACTCGTATCAATAGCATGTCTAATGAAATTGATATGGTATCAAAGCTAGAGGTACTAGGTTCAAATTCATATATTGCTCGTATTTAAAAATTAATTTATTCTTTTAATTGTCGACGTGTTAGATTTTGGATTAGGTCAAAGTTGTCAGCGATCCATACGTCAAAGAAAATTTTAAGAATATATATAAATATATAAAAATATTATATTTTTTTATAAACTTAAGTTTTTAAGATTATTGATAGAACATCTAATTTAACAATGAGTTAATACATTATGGCAAATGTATTGCTATAAAGGTTACGAAAATCAGGATTCAGAATATTAGTTTTTATAAAACCACATAATATAACCATATTGAGAGTTGCAAGTTCTCAATTGAAGGTGGATGGGTGGTCATCTGGTTATCTTGTCTTATTGAAACACATATAGCCTTTTGTTTGTTGATGTTTATCAGATGGGTGGCGTAATTTTGTTCAGTTATCAATGACCATAATCATTTGTTCCATTAAAAAAAAGTACCTACATAGAAATAATTTCAATGCAAAGTTTTAGTACAATATCAGTTCTGAAATACTACATTCAAATCAATATAGCATACTTAGAGCTTTTTCTATTCAAATCTATTGAACCTTACGATCATTAATGTTCAGTAGCTTCCTCTCCCCAAACCCAAACATTCAACCATTTTTTGTGCACTTTCATCCCTGAAGGTATTGCATTCACTTCAAGCTACGGAATAACCGACACTTAATAAAGTCTCAGTACTTCAAGCTTTTAAATGTTGAACAGTATGACACAATAATAAACAGGCACATTTTTGGCAAATATAAAATGCACAAGGGAAATCAATAGATCTTGGATTTAATTTTGTGCTCATCCAATGAATGATGGCTATAGCATATAGTTAAATTTTAAGGCTATATCACCATTCCTGTCATATAACTACATTAATATCAAAGTAAGCTTAGAAGGATAACACCAAAAAGGTGGTAGGAATGAAATAAAAAGTACTAGCTTTCATGGAGAATTACTGTTATCCACAAACCATAAATTCCCTCGATGGTATAGATTCATAAAATATTCACAGTAGGAATTGTTATAAAGTAATCATTATTGTCAACCTCTTAGGATCCCATGTGTTGTCAGCACAGGTCCATTTTGAAGGAAGAAGAACATCAATGGGCAACCGACGCCATTTAGAGCAATCATCGCTCTGGATCCATTGATCTTGTTCCTAGAAGAACCATTGAAGTTAACCAAACTAGATGCTTGAACGATTTCTTTTTGCAGCTTTCACTTGATAATGAATTCTAGTAAACACCAAAAGACGTCATATAATGTATCATTAGACGCATAATTACTCATGATACGCATGTATATTATATCTATTTGTATGCTTGTGTACTTCTAGTTCATGGTCTTACACATGTTTGGTGCTTCATAGCATGAACTTTGGACAACAAGGAGCAGAATATCTAGTCATATTGCACAAATATAGTAATCTTCAGCAATCCAAAACATGCAATTAAACCCTACGTGTGTCGGTAAAATCCTCAGCAATCCATTTTGAAGGCAAAATGCTCATCTCCAACAAGGATAAACCCTACATGTCTACAGGAAGATTTAATGATTAAACACATTTCTGAAAGATGATAGAATTTGCTGTCCAATGCAATTTAGTGGATATGCTTCCCAATTCTGTCTTCTGCTGAATGTTGTTGATAAATGAAACAATAGCACACCAACAATTGCAATTTAAAGTACTGTAATATACTTCCTCGATTAAATGTAGCTTCAAAGAAGTCAACAATAGTTACATACAATCTATTCTATGTTTATCTAGAAACAAAAAATGAAATTTAATTATGTTAGGATCCTCACCCGGAAGCTCGAGCTGTGAAAATTGTCTTCTTTCCAAATACTGGAGGTTCCTGCACCAAAAAAAGGGTTTAAAGGAAATGTTCTTCTATCTTTATTATGCAAAACTGGAAATAGACAGCTGACACATCTTAAGCGAAAGGGAACAAGTTATCTACACCCAAGTAGTCGATGACAAACAACAAGAGTTGCTCAAGGGTCTAGCACATTTGACTTACTTCATATTCTTCAATGACGTGATCCTCAATCATCAGGATACTAGGTTTGGAACTTGGAGGTGGACGAAGCAGATCTTGAGCTTCCTCCAAGGTAAGTTTGAGCTCCAAAGCATCATCTCTTTCCATAAGAAGCCTTCTGCTGCCACCGATATTGCGGCTGTTCCTATATGAAGGTATCTTTCTTTTTTTTTTTTTTTTAAACGGAAAGACTAGTTAGATTGGATTATCACAATTGTCCTGATACAAAATCTGAAGGAGGGTCGGAGGAGGCTCCTCCTCCCAAAAGGAATCGCTATGCGATTGGTGCCCTTGTTTCGCCAAAAAATCTGCAGCAATATTTGAGTCGCGAGGGATATGATTACATTGTATATCATCGAAGGATAAAAGTAGTGTCCAGATATCTGATATTAGTGCTCTGAGTCTCCATGGACACGGCATCTGCTGCTTCATAAGCTTTATGAGGATGAGTGAGTCCGATTCTGCCACTATTTGCCGAAGACCTCTCTGCTTGCATATCTGCAACCCATGTTTCATGCTCCAGGCTTCTGCTTCCAGCACAGATACATAGAAAAGATCTGTTAGCAGCCCTTATAATAAAGCCTGCTCCCCCCACCTCGTTTGGTCCTGTAAAGGACCCATCTGTGTTCAGTTTGAACCAGAGCAGAGGTGGGGGCTCCCAAGAGACTCGAATTGAGTCTAGTGGGGAATGCCCCTCAGGTATGTGGGAAGTGGACGATTCATTATAGCACACCAAGGCCTGTCGCCAGACCGCAGTCATGGTTGCCTGGATGGAGTTAAAATGAGCATTATTCCTTGCTTTCCAGATACCCCACAAGCAAAAGGCAAAGAGCATTAG
>LTAE01002462.1:28176-40510 GCA_001647135.1 Pontederia paniculata | reverse complement strand
TATATATATATATATATATATATATATATATATTTGTCAGGGTCAAAGACCCTTGAGACGTGATAATATTATTCATCACGATTTACAAATTGAGATACGAGAGGACTATATCCTTCTATGTCTCCGTGGGGAAAAAAATTAAGTCGGGCCCTGATCGAGAATTTCTGGAATCTTCGAACTTCAAATTTTTTATCATTTCTGATATGATCAAATGTTAAAGTAGCATTATTATATTATCCTACTAATCCTCCTAACAGCCATTGATCTTTTCGATGTTGAATACTTTTCGCACGCGCAAACTCTTTTTTTTCCAATAAGATTTACAATAAATAACATGAATTTACCCAAAAAAAAGATAAATAAATGGCATGAGAATTGAGAAGTCTCGGCCTCGATCTTAGTTTAAGTGCATCTTGTTCTGCGTTGAATTATATAATTTGCTGCGCAGTTTATTAACGCTTCTCATTAGTAATTGCTGCTTTTCGGTTTTCTATACAGTGATCGAAATAAATAGTGAAAAACTTGAAATGTATATTAATGAATAGGACAATATAGAGCATTCGTTAGAGCTTAAAGAACAATTTTAAGGCCTTCACTAAACTGGATTTTGTTGGTAATTTAACTATTAACAGTTGATAAGTTTGAACGGTAAGACCATTTAATGCCCCTCAATTTAATTGAGAGTGCATTAGACTTTCGGATATAAGAATTATTTACAATTGAAGTTAATATGATAAAGTGAAACGGCGAGCTTGATCTAATTTCAAGTGTTACCACTGAAGAAACGTTAAGTTTTAACACAGGAAAAAGATAGCCCTGCAACTGTTAAACTTGCCAATTTCAAACTCCACAATTATTCATTCTTTGTCGCACACAAAATAAACAAACCAAACGACATCATGAGATAAAAGAAAAAACATGAACGAATTCGATATTCCAACGTTGCAAGGGAAACATGTCCCTCCAAATGACAAAGTTCTCTGGTAGTTCATATGCAGCAGTGGGTAGAAAACTTTGTTCTATAAGATCTATGGGCTTCTGTAAGGTGCATGCATTAAATTATCCACCTTAATTAGGTGGCCTTTCTTGGCTCAGCTGCTTGCTGGCTTAATTTTGCACAAAGTTGAAAACACTCTTTTCAACTGTTAACTAATCATACTCATCGATGCTCCATAATAAGGACATAAACAATAAAACAATTCAAACCAACTGGCTTCAGAACAACCACTTTTCACGGCAATTTACAATAGTCGAGGGTTGTGCCTGAGCCCGAGCATGGCTGCATGACAACCGCGATGGTGACAAGCAGCTGGCCGTTGTTGATTGCCGTCAAGTGCATGTCAGAACCACATTTAGTATCTGATCTGCATGCAGAATATCTCGTCAGTACAGATGAAATGTTCTACAATTGAATATCTAGCATAGATAGATGAATTGTGTTATTACCCAAATCAACAGTCTTCATACAATTGCTTAGGTTGTAGCATCTCGGAGAAGCCTCATCGTGTTTCCCACATCGGATCTTGGGGAAGATTCTTCTTCCCTTTCTGGTTGAATATTCAAGTCTATTTGTGGAGCCTTGAGTGGAGACGATGATGTTCTTCTGTGCTCAGATCCCTCATTAAGAAACCCATCATTGTTCATTGCTGATTTCTGGGGAGAACCATTGACGCCAATACCAGGTGATGACGGGCTACCTTCCACATGTGGCAACAATGCAGTTGACTGCTTGCCCTGCTGCTGTTTTCGTGCATTTTCAGCTTCCTTTTCAGACTGCCGTTTCTCACGTCTTAGCATCAGTGTCCTAAACCTACGCTTCACAGTGAGGCAAACATTGCATGTGCACGTCTGCTTGTGCTTCGGCCCCTTGCCACTTGGAGGTTGTATACAGACGATGCATGAGCACCCAGGCCTGTGTCGTGGATGCTTTGTTGTTTGTTGGGAAGTACTGAGCTGATTTTCGCCCTCACCAAGAGCAATATTGGCAAGTGTATCAAGGCCACCCGAGGCCTCAATATTGCTTGTTTCTGCTTTAACCTTGCCCCTCTTGGAAGTACCTGCCACTTCCATGACTTGGACTATGTTAGGAATAAATAACTCTAGAATGAAGTGGAACTATAAAAACAAAAAGTGTCAAAACAATATCCAAGACAATATATAAATGATTTTTGAATTTATTAGACATAAGCCTGACAACAGAATATCCATAGCAATCATACCAGTTTTAGTTGGAACCAAATCAAGTATCTGCTCCAAGCTCAATTCCTGAACAGATGAACATGACAACCTAAAAAAAGGGAAGCAACATTGTCAATTAAGCATAAGAAAGTGCAGCTTTCATAATTACTTTTTTTTTATTTTTGCAAATTCTACATATAATGTACTACGCATATAAGAAAGAATAAGACAATAAACCTACTACCATCTACTTGGATCATTTTGTTAGCATAGTTTTCTTGAATATGAAATAACAACCATCCCTTCAAAAAATCTCAAATGTCAATTTTCTTTTTTAATTTGGTTGAGGTTTCAGTATTTGATGTATGTGAAATGTGCCAGGTTTAATACAAATCATGAAGCAAGACTGTATCTTGCAGCCAATGTGCGATAATGCATATAAGACATCACAAAGTAACTCTTAAATAAATGTCACAGGTTAACCTCTTATAATCAGGATCCCAGTTATTATCAGAACATGTCCATCTAAATGGCAGCAAAGCATCAACTGGCAGTTTGCGCCACTTTGAACAAGCATCGCACTGAGCCCACTGAAAATTTTCTCTGGAGATAAGAGATGATATTAATGTCAAGGAAATGCATCTATAATTGGTTTCATATTATCAAAATACGTCCAGAACTAATATGAGAAGATATCAAATATGACTTGCAACAGGCCATTAGTCATCATCTGTTTTTGATATAAGCAATGTCCTCACTTAGCCAAAATTAAATACATGAGCTAACACAACTTAACACACCAGAGGTAGATAGCTTATTATCTTCCTACATTCAATAGAAAACAATCCAAGAAACCAACACATGAACCACATTTTGGCCCACTCCAATTGAAGCCGGAATGCTAGAAACTCAAATAATTAAATTAACTCACTAAATTATCTCCCTCAAGCCCTCATCATAACTACTTTCTTACAATGATCATCAGTACACGTCCTGATATAACAGAAAAGCCTACAAAATAGTGCAAATATGAGAAAATTAACAAACTATATTTTGTTTGTCGCAAACTACTATGGATCCCCAATCTATTCCTTAGTTCAACAAGGAAGATACTTTTGCATTCCTTCATATAAGCTAAACAATGACTAAGTAGGCAAAAATAGAACGAACAGTTTATAAATAACAAATAGATTAACCAAATATAGCAATATCATAAAATCATGTAATCTTAATATTGTCATGAAAAGAAAGCCTAACAGGACACTATACTCATTAACTTCAAGCAATTGTGAATCATTTACATCAATTCATGTAAGACGATTTAACTCAATATAGTAGCCATGTAATCATCATAAGAACAAGGAATTGATCAATTAAATTACCCAGCTTGATTTTTGGTAAAGTATGTGCGCTTTCCAAGGACCGGGGCTTCCTGTTGAGAAAATAAAAAAAAGAATTTTTTGGACAAAAAAACAATTAAAGAATAGCTAGTGCACTTCATACATTTTTCTTAAAATATGGAATGATGATACTTACATGTGGACTGATTATTGGAATGAAGTATGAGTTCATGCATCAATAAAGATACACTGTTTTACTATCAATAAAAAGTAGTTGCTTTTCTGAAAAAATAAATAATATTTGATATTTTTTTCTGAAGGGATAAATTCTATAATTTTACGGAGTGACAATTACTTTTTATAGTTCGAGAAGTGCAGTATCCCAATGCATGTGGCAATATTTTTCCTTTGTATCCACAAAGATATGCATCTAAAATTAGATGCAAAATTCAGGAAAAGTAGGTTTCTCTCATTTTAAAATGCACACTGAATAATCCAAAGAAGAGAACAAATGTCAGTTCTCAGAGTAGCTAACTGTGATCACCTACTATACAATTATCAGGAGAAACACCATCTCATCTGAAAGCATATATTATGTCATAAATACAATGGGCGAGATAAAATTTGATGAACTACAAACATAAATCGCAAAACAATGCAACATAGCAATAGTATCAAATATATGTAGAAATCTACATCAGATAACTTTGAAGGGGAATTTGACATTAAATTGAAACCTTTACATATACAAAGAAGAAAATATAGAGGCACTACCTGCACAAAGTACAGATAAGAAAAGATATTATTTACCTCATATTCCTCAACTTCATGGCCTTCAATTACAACAACATTAGGAACATTGTTGGGTGGTGGACGGAGGAGTTCTTGAGCCTCTTCCCATGTAAGTTTCAATTCCATGGAATCCTCATTTTCTATTCGTAAACGTTTATTCTTTGAACCAAGAGTACTGGCTTTTCTTTTACCAGGTACGGGTGATGATTTAGTGACAGGTCCATCTTTTTGTATGAATCCTTCTTTTGCATCCTTAGACAAAGTTACCTCTTCTTCATTAATTGGATTCACTATTTCCACGCTGCCTTTGGGAGTACGGAGAGGGAGTATCGCAGTCAAATCAATAGCATTGCTTCTGCTATTACCTTCTGGAGGTGTTGAGGTCCCATTAACAACTTTTGGTGTCTGAGAATCCTGCCATGAAATTTAAAAAGAAACAATTTGATACTCCTAAACTTTTATAGATGAAACCTTATCAAACAAAAAAGAAGGGCAATCTTGGTGGAATGGTTAGGTTGCTCCCTTCTTAACCATGAAGCCATCAAACAAAAGCATAAAAAAAAACTCTGTCAAAGCAAGGAGAAGGCTGCATGTGCATGTGCCTACATTTAGTGCATAATACGTCTTTTCCTCATTTTCTAACATAAGTTGTAAAAATAATGTAGTTTAAATCTAAAAAAAATTAGAAAAAGATTGAAATTGATATGCAACTAAGAAACATACAAGTTTCAAACTAGAAAATAGCTAATTGAAAGCACCTCTTGCACCACTCACCAAGATTCACCATATTAATCAGTTTCTCTCGTATTAAAGTAAATGTACTATAATAATTCATACAACATTCTAGTGGACTTGAAAGGTCTCACAAAAACATCCAGGGGGAAATAAAGAAATGACGAGTATTCCTATAACACACTTCTCTAAGAAAAATTAGCCATCTTTTCCCCTTAACCGTCTTCCCATCTCCTAAACCCTAAACCAAGTTAAACATGAAGTAGTAATGGTGGCACATCAATGCAATGTTAATCACTCTTTTGATACCACGACAGAATTGTTCTATTTTACTCTTTATCTCCAAGAAATCCTGATGTTATGATGGAGAACCATATGATCAAAACCTGCAGAGCCACCTTTAAGCAAAATCATGATTGAGAGAATAATACTGACCAACTACAGTTGGTCAGTTGCTGGGTGATATGTTGATGCAGTTTGATAGAGGAACCACCCCAGAGCGTGCAGTGCACTCAAGACACTTCATCTTGTGTCTTAATAATGTGTAACGGTTTTATTAGCATAACGTACCATTTCAATAGGTATTTCTTTGGGATGAAGGGACAAAACTGTAACTTTTGCGATGTAGAGATCTGTCCATCTCTGAATGGACTGATATTTATTGTGTTAAAGATTCTTACAGCAAAGAAAACAACACCAACAATGTTTTGATCCTATCCTGATTTTCAAGTACTGCACTGAAAGCTTTTCTTCAAGCATAATTTGACAGTTCTCAAGCGCAGCTCCCTTAACCACTTTTTTCTGAATCTCAACCCATTATGAAATTAGACATGGAGATAAATGAAGAGAACTTGCAGATTAAACAAGATTCAGTTGAGAATGGGCACCTCTTACTATCATCAGTCAAATGGCCAAAAAAAGGTGGTTGATCAGTATCTGGAAGCCTACCACAGCATTGTTTTGCTAATGAATGAACCTCATATAAAAAAAATATTTTGGGAAGAATATTTTCTCATATACAATTTCGTATTTCTATAGGAACAATACCACTTAAAATTTCTTATGGAGGGGATTCCCCAACCATTCAATCATATGAATTACAAGAAACACATATTGCAGAACTAGAAGATCAGCATGAGATAATATGCTGATACTGTTAACATGAATGAAGACATGCTTTCTAATAGAAGGAAACTGATTTATCGCCGACACCCGCCCAAAAAAGACTGAGAAACTCGCTCCTAGGTTCTGTGGTCGTGCAAGATATTACATCATGTTTGTCCATTTGCAAATCAAATAGAACTCCAAGCTTCCTCAGAATTTCATCCCATCTTTCAAGTTTCTTAGCTTTGCCCAGCCTTGGGGCAAGTTCTGTCTACCACCAGCTCCATATCCGCTAGCTTCCAAATGGAAAATCATTCTCATTCCTGTCAAAGTGTTAAGTCACCATTCAATTTAAGGGGAACTCCATATTCTGGAGCATTTTCTTTGAGATTGTACTCTGGAGCTTTTTAATACAATGGGAAGGTTGCCCTTCTGGATAAGTTGGGAAAAATTGTTCGACTGCAACCGGATCTTCAAACCACTGCGAATGCACTGGTGTAAGTTTATGAACCCAGTTCCTCCTCTTGGTGATGGGACTACTTCCTGAGAGCTTTTCATTCAGTTCGCCAAACTGTCTCATGGTTCATTTGTAGAATTTCTTGCTTCAGAATCGACCATGTTTCCCTTGTTCTAGACTTCAGTGAAAATAGTAGGCTTAATGACCCATTTAATGGTCCATATCCATTTTTCCACCTTGAGGATAAGATATCTTTCAAAGGGGGAAGCACCGAACAGAATCACACGATGATCGCTAGCAGAACTACCTTTGTGCATTTATTCATGTCGCAAGTGGAAAATCATAGGAAAGACGATAATGTTGACCAAACAGCTGGAGTCATATGTAGGTGCCTTCAGATGAAGTAACAGAGTCTGTAATCTCTTCTGATCTTAGGTATTTGTCCATCTTTAAACAGCTTGGTACTATTTGTATCTTTACTTAAGATACTAACATATTTACCACTAATAATTCATTCCTTTCCAACATGCTCAGTTATCTCTCTCAAAAATAAGCTAAGTTACATTCACTTTTTTTCTATCACACATCAGTTTTTCTTTCGTTCACCACCCATCAGCCACCATTCACCGCCTGCAGATGGTGTCATAGATATCAGCTTCAAGGGGATGCCGTGCCACTACCACCAATTTAGAGCAAAAATGTCTTCTACTGCTAGCACCAACAATGAGCAATGGCACTAACTTTTTCCCGTGGTTGGCAGCAACAGTGCCACTGCCCCTTGAAGCATGCTACAACGATGCATATGCTAGCCCCAAGAGCAATGATTTTGGAATCCATGCACTAGAAGCACGTGGTCTCAAAGCTGGTGGTATTATCATTGCCCCCTTTGGGGTTGCCTGCAACAGTGTCGCTGCGGCCCTTGAAGCTGGCATTGATTATGTAAACAAGACGCGGTGAATCAATGAATGACTATACTATCGCAAGCTAGTTATTGATGAATGGACGAAAGAGGCGAGTGTAAAAAGACTTCGACAATGAATTAGCATTACTTATTTTGTTAATTCGTCAACATGTGACATGGCAATGTGATGAGGACCTCACTATGACAAAAGCATACTAATGTGTTTGACCGAACAAAGGTTGCATGAGGGACAATGCAAGGAAAGAAAGTAATGTTAGGGGATAGTCAAGACAAAAAATGGGGTTTCCTTCGGGGAAATGTGAATACAATAATAGGGTTTCCTTCAGGGGAAAAAAGAAGAGACTGTGTTATGTTAAGCATAAAAACTGCAAGTTAAGGATTGGTGGGTGATTATCCCTCTTTTTCAACAAGTATAGAACTGTATTTCATTTAGAAAATATCAAGTTGCTATTTGACAGCATCAAACCTGTTCAGAAGAGACATTAGAAGCCTTTCTAAATCCCATAATTAGCTTTCCTTCTGGATCTATTCGGCTGAATGTAACTACATCAACAAAAACAAAACACAGTTTTACCATTGAAAGAATTCACATTTTTAGTTAGTAACGAAACTTAAAGATGAACAGAATGTGAAAAGAGAGGGGACAGAAGGATGAATTTAGCATCTAGCCTTCTCCATTAGAATTTGACTACATTATGCAGCAAAAGACTTTTTCTTATAAGAATACAGCAAACGATGTTAAAGATTCATGTCACATGATTAGTAACCAGAAAAAAACCTACCCGATAATTAAAACATAAATAAGAGAATTTCTCCCCAAATCAAAGGTAACAACAAGAATGTATAGGTCAGAGATCCTTAATTTTATGCATACTGAGAATGGGAGAACATAGCTCCAAGGACCGTACGATTCTAAAGGAAATTCTTAAAGAGCTAAATTATTAATTAAACATATGGGAGAAGAATTTGCAGTATGCATGTTTAGTGTCAAGTG
Organism: Pontederia paniculata; assembly: GCA_001647135.1. NCBI lineage: Eukaryota > Viridiplantae > Streptophyta > Magnoliopsida > Commelinales > Pontederiaceae > Pontederia > Pontederia paniculata. Next base: position 31,991 of record LTAE01002462.1, on the reverse strand, counting down.
AAGTTTATAAAAAAGAGCATACCCACTACAACTGATTCATCACAAAAAAATTTCTCATCCTTGCCATAAATGATTAAATTTAAAATAACTCAAGTGTTGCCTAACTTGTATTGGAACTCAAAAAGGCGTTCCTCACAGAATTAGCAGTGGCAAGAAAAGAATGTATAGGGTGGAGATCTTAATTTTATGCATACAAAGTAAGGGAGAACATAACTCCAAGGATCCTTGTGATTCTAATGGTTCAACAGAAAGCACCAAGCTGAAATAAAACAGTATTTTAGGAGCCATGAAGTAAACAATGACACCTTAGGAATTAACATGGAATATACCTGTGTCACCTGCTTGCAGTTGCATTGATTGAATACATGGTGTGACACCCTCCAAAACATACATTCTACTATTATTATTTGGCCAAAAGCGGAATTGAAACACCCACTCCTTGCCACATGCATCTTGAACTTTCAGAGGAAGTCCTTCTGGCTGAGATATTGTGGGGAAGTATGCCTGTTCGCAACATGCCAACATTCATAGACATTATTCAAGAAAATTTCAAGTTTCTCAAACAAAAAACGTTAGCCTAAGTCAACTTGTGAAACTGTGAGCTATACATCAAAAGTCATAAGTCAGAAATCTGAATTTGATATTAGAGGCAAATTATATAACACTGAAGAACATGAAAATTAAGTAATATCAAGATAAATATAATGGAACTCCTAAGAAAAATATGACGGAGTTCATTGGTTCACATGTAACAAAATGATATTACTCATCCTCTCAAACAATATTCATTTTGAAACAACCATGCTATGAGCGTAAAAAAAAGCCATTTGTATAGACATCATTTTTATGAAGTATTTGAATCTATACCTTACCTTTAGATTATCCATCTCTTTCCTAGAGGGATTCAAATTAACCATCTCAAATGTTGCTATGTTCTTAAAAAAATTGTGAAATCATTTATTTCTACATGTACTGAAAATGTGAACCAATTTATGTTGTAAAGTTCTAATAGCTTTCTGAAACCAACATTTTCATAGAAAGTCTCTTTCAGGGATCCACCTCTGCACATTTTTTGGGGAGAACAAGACGTCCAATTCTTCCAGCATCACTAGCACTTAACATCTTCTCGAACAAGGGAGTAATAACTGATTTTGAACTTGCATGAAGTTAAGGACAAGCTTCAAGAAAATTGAAAATAATAAAATCACTGTAACTTAAGAACCGCCATGTATAAGAAACAACTGTAAAAGCATTGCTTGCAGATAAGTTAACGTGAAGAAGATGACAAAAATGTGCAAGGATACTCCCCAGATATCTGCTGTAGTTCTTGATCTGTTATCCTAGGCCAGTACCGAGGAAGTAGTTGAGTTCGTGTCCGGGTGTCCACTCGGGGCCTTCCATTGCGCATTTGAGATTGTGATTCGGTATCGATTACACCCTGGCTGTAAAATTGCTTTGACAAATGAGGAGTCATCTGACGAGGTGTTTGACTAGATGAAAACCTGGGCAAATCCTTGGAGCCATTTGCTGATGATAATGAGGCAGCTAAACCAATAAGGACGGATGGAGATTCCTCTTTTGAGGCAGTCGGTGGTTGTGGACTAACACATGGGTTCTGGTTTATTTCTAGTTTGACAATCGATGAACATGTTGAAGGGTCTGGAACAACAGTTTTTCTTGTACAGCTAGGATCATTTCCTGCAGCAAGATGGCCTGACTCTTGAACATCAGTGTTGCCTTCTTCTCTACGATATATTTTGAACGTAGAGACTGACTCAGAACCTGTGCTTCCATTAGCATATTTGTCTCGTGAAACATTGTTAAGGTTAGTCGATATTATTCTCTCGGGTAGTTCTTCAAATTTCTTTTCATGTCCCGATATAGAAAGCCGTCCTCCAGGAATCAGTCTCTCAACTGTGCTAGGTCTGTCAAATTCATATGACAACCTTTGTTGCAGGTCAGTCTGGGTACTAGTCAAATTCCAAATAGGTGTACCTTGACGCCATTGTCCAGAAAAAGGACCAGTCGTTGGTCTCCAACTCTTAGTGGTGAAATCTCTCCTCTCATAACCTTGTTGGTTCATAAGCACAGGTGATGACAACATTTGGTTTGGTGCCTGAGGAAATACAAGCATTATTTAATCAAAATTTTCAATGGGCAATGAGTGCTATAAAGAAATGAAATAAATTTGACCAATAAGTGCCAAAATTCTGAGCTAAAATGAAATATCACTAGCTTGAACCAAGAATGTACGGCTCACGAAATAGAATCATAGTTCTTCACAAGAATGATACTCCATGCCAGCATGGCACAACACAAGACATGAAACAGATACACATAAGCTACTGCAGAGTATATGTGAAAAAAGGGTCAAATGTTACCTTGGTATTCCTGGTTATCAATCGTGAAAGCAGATTCTACACTAGATTGGGCTTGGATGGAAAATTGGCATGTCAATAACATTGAACACTGAACATGTCTGAGAAATAGTAAATTCAAGCAGGAAAAATAATGTTTCTCCCACATCCTTGCACAGTAATAGAAGCAACAAGAAGTAAAACCTCAGGGGCCAAATCAATAGATTTGAAATAGTTACTTGTTAAGAGCACAATCAAAATGGAAAAAGAAAACCAAGATTTTGACCAATAAGGTCAATTAATAGGGCACATGTCCATACATGCATAAATATAAAATGGAAGCCGAGGGCATGCATGACAATCACAAGAAGTCCAACTTTTGCTACTAACCATTCCAAGAGTCTTCCTCGCGCATGAAACACAATCAACTCCTCCAGCATCAAGAAGATAATAGGTTGCCGCAGATACAATGCACCCACAATGCAACCGCTGCATGCAGAGGAAAATTCACGCATATAATTAGGAAGACATACAGCAAAACAACTATCACTAACTTTAGAACGTCAGCTTAGCTAGGAAGACGTGCACAAACAAGCTGAAATTTCTGTTCGAGACGGCAAATTAGCAGAGGTGAACATGCATTTAAATCGTCTGACCTTGCCACAGGTCTCACAGTTCCTCCAACCAGTAGCATCTCCGTGAAAAGTGTCGCAAAAATTCCCCTGCTCGAAGGCATATCTAAAAGAAGAAAAATAACCACAAGGAAATATGGATGTCAGTAAGTCATAGCGGCCAGAGTAAATAGAGATAATGGTATCTAGAATCCCAATCCAAACGCCAAAAAATTGATTTTTTTCCCCTGAACGCATCGGATTGACGTGAACAAGATCAAGAAAAATATGCAAATAAAACATTTCTTGTCGACTGCATACGTCTAGACCACTATGACCACTGATCACCGTAGAAGAACTCGGATTTCCGTCCATAATTACACTATCACGTAAAAAAATTACAACTTGCAACCAAAGAATCCACTATAAGTCAAATGGAGAGAAGAACAACAAGTAAACGCACGAAATCAGTAGAGAGACCCATTTAAACTAAAATCTCAATTCTTGGTCTTCTTGTAGACCAGCGAATCGTACAGAAACAAAAATGTCGAATCGAATTCAACAAGCGGGACGACCAAAATCCAACTTCGACCAAATAAACGTGCCCCATCGACGCGACCAAAATCCCAGGTCCCCGAAATAGGAAACCAAATAATCCCGACAGACAAGATTTATTTTCTTTTTTCAACCCACGTAGAAAAGGGAGAGAGAAATGGACGACGCATACAAGCAACGGTCGCAAAGGTCAGCGTAGTCGCCGGAGCGAAGCCGCCATCCCCTGCGGCGGGGGGCAGGGGGATCGGAGATGGGCTCCTTGCAGTGGCCGTTGAAGCAGATCCTGGGCGCG
>LTAE01002462.1:0-28057 GCA_001647135.1 Pontederia paniculata | reverse complement strand
GGCGGCCGCCGCCACGACGGCGGCGGCGGGCGAAGACGTCGTCGTCGTCGACATGAGGAGGAATACCGGCACCGAAGCTAGTGACAGTACTATCACGGCAAAGAAAGAGGGACGGGGAGAAGAGATCGAAGGGGAGGAACCCTAAGCGAAGGATCCATGGAGGTGGAATCGAGGGCCAAATCCGAAGCCCATGCCAGGCGTAGAGAAGGGGCACAGAGAGGGGAAGGGAGTCACAGAAGGAGAAGGCTTCGAATGAGTCGCCGGAGACAGAGGAGGAGGAGGAGGTGGAGGAGGACGAGAGCAAGAGGGGAGACGAAGAAAGCAACAAGATTTTATATAGACGAAGAAGTTTACGGCTTCGTGTCCTTTGCCGTCGTTACTCCTCTCCAACTCTTTCCAAGTCTCAACCCTTTTACTAAAAAAGAAAGTATAAAAATCAATATTTCATTTTCTTCCACTGTTTTAAAATGTAAACTAAAATAAAATAACAAAATATTTTTAAAAACTTTTAGCTACGTGTTTTTTTTCTTTTTTAATTAATTAAATTAAATTAAATAAATAAATCATTACTGGGTAAAAGGAAACGTATAAATAAAATTGAAACGTTTTTTGTAACTCTTTTTTTCTGTGTAGGGTTAATATGGTCACTTATCGCAAATAGGCAAAATTTGGTTGCTTTGCTAACCACTTGCCGGGATTGGCTTGTGAGGGACGAACAGGGAACGCGAAACATTCCTCTCATGGTGGCCCACGGGAGATAACGAAAGGTGGGATCCACGACACGTACAGCGTGCACAATGTTTGCGTAGCTCATCGCAGGTCGCATTTTCTTTTATTTCAAATGCTTTTTTGGATGTCGAAATGCGTAAAAAAATTAAATATGCGGACGAGTCGTCATCCCGGCGGATATAAAATAACCGCAGCACGCACACACGTAACACAGCCCATTGCGGCAGCGCGTCGGCAGGTGGGGCCCAGGACGTGTTTGGGATTTTCTCGTGTTTCCTGTTTGCATAAGCGCAGGCGAGCAGGATACTTCGGTGAGGGCAAACTGGAGAGAGAAAAAAAATAAAGAACACGCATCGGTACGACCCAAAGTTTAAAATATATATTATAATAAAGGAAATAAATAAATTATTTAGATATTTATTTACGGAGAGAGACGCGGGGATAAATTTGAGATTTCTCAGGGGTAAAATTGGCAAGTCACGAGTTCGTCGTTCGACGTTGTTTATTGTACTTGCTTCGTAGGCGGTCACGTTTTCTCGTCTGGGAATTATTCTTTTCCTTTTTTTTAATAAAATGAAAGGTGCATGAGAGAGTGACATGACATTTTGATGTATATATTTTAAAAATTTGTAAATATTGTGAAAAAAAATCATATCTAGCACAAAATGAATTATAAGCTGGTTTGTATTAATTACTTTAATATATATGCAGGTTATATTTTCATGGAATATTTTTTAATTAATGGCGTGGTCGCCAAAGCAAAATGGTGCGCCTGCATGCATGCATGCATGCATTGTATTGGAGAAGCAAGTGCACGCACGGTTTCTTTAATTGTTGTGGTGGATCTCTCTCTCTCTCTCTCTCTCTCTCTCTCTCTCTCTCTCACACAGAGTAGTAGTTGTGCATGGCGAGTGGCGAGTAGTTTGTTCGGCCTCTTCCTCGTCTTCCTTTACGTAGTACGTTACGTGGTGTAGAGGGTGGACATGTGTTGGCGTCTCGCTCGCATCGAACTTACAAGTGTTAATTTTCACGTTGGCTCCGGTCTCGGGACTGACGGCCCGAGTGCATGAGTTGCATGCAAGAGGAGCGTTACATGCGCCTTCACTATTTGTTTGTTCATACACATTTTTTTCGTACGTTACCTGCTCTTAAAACCGTATTCATGCAAAAAGGTTCTTCAATCTTTATATTATTATTATTTTATAAAAAATTTATTCGAAATAAAAAAAGTTAGAATGATCGATAGTCAAATTTTGTGATATTGTGAGATCGGAAGAGGTTATTAATTACGATAAAACCATAAATATCATGATTTTAGTAACTTTACACGTTGAATTTCATTTTTTTTATAAATTATTATTTTTTAAAATTAAATTTTGTCAATGATAGTACTTTCAAAGTATAGGCATATAAGAAACCTACCAAATAATTCATCCTTATATATATTTTAATCATCACTATATATTGATTATCATTGATTTTTTCTACGAGTATTCAAGATTATTAGTCCCGACTAATTTTATTATTCCGGATTAAACATCTGACTATAGTTTGTGAAAGTCTTAACGAAAATTTGAACTTGAGACCTCTTAAATAAGAAGGAGCTCTTTAACATTTCATCCCAATCTTCGTTAATTTTTTAAAATTATTTTTAGTCTAAAGATTGTTGTTCTCAAGTTAATTTTATATAATTTTTTATTAATTAGTATAAATCAGTTGTGTTTGGCATCAATAGTGGATTTATAAGTGGATAGCGGTTTAAGAGCGGATAGAGGTTTATTTAGCGGATGGTGGTTAATTATTAGCGATTAATATTTAACGATTCGTTAAGGTGATAATAAAAAAATATTTGATAAATGTGGTGATAAAATTAATTGATAACTATAAAATGACGTAATTAGGCTTAATACATTAATATGATAAATCATTTAAATTTATAATATTATGTATTTTCTAAAAACTTTTTATGTGATTTATGATAATTAATTTGGAATAATTTTTTTAACTAAATATACTTGCATAAATAAAAAATTTAAATTTATAAAATTATATGTACCACTGTCAATAATATTTAAATGCTAATAAGTATTTATGGTTATATGCATAGCTCAAACTCTAATAAAAGTTCTAATAAAAAAGAAGGATAAATTGGGTATAAAAGTTCAACATCTATTTTTCATCCGCTAAATGTTAATGAAAATAGCCTACGATCTAACCGCTAATCGCTAAATTATAAAATAATTTACTAAACACTTAGTTATAAAAAGAATAACGATTTGATCAAGTCAAACCTCTAAACTCTAGTCTAACTTCTATTTTTTGTGTTGTCAAACACAACCATCATCTATTAATCTAACTAACTAAGTCATGCAAAAAATTCAATGGTAAAAAAATCTTTAGAAAGGACAACTCATGGGTCATGCAATTGAAATGGGAACTATCTTTTGTTCATATCTGTCCATTAGCTCTTCCATTAAGAGATTGATGGACCAGTGTAATAAATGGATTGTTAGATATAATATTATAATTACTTGAAATTATGAGACGTGTGCTTACCGTCATGTATGTGCGGATCTCCCTCATTAGATGAATAACGTATATTAATAATAATCATATGTTATTTGGACTTTGATTAAGCACGAATAACTTTATTAGTTAAATTATTATTTTATATTAAGCACACAACTTGTTCTAAAGGAAAAAAAACTAATGGTAGATTTGTCTGTGGCCGACCGTCCTTCCCGTTCCAGCTACACAGATAGCTGATGGAGAGATGAGCAACCCCCACCATCTGTTTCCACCGTGGTGGATTGTCCATATGTATAAAAGTGCATGCATGCAATATCAATTTTTTATATTATCTAGATTGCTCATGAAATAGTGAGATTTCATAAAAGGTAATATTTTCATACTTTTTTTATATTAATATTGTGATTTATATTTGTTTTTTATATGAAATCATTTTGACTCTCAAAAAATAATATATATATATATATATATTATTGTTATTGAATGTTAATATCATTGATTCTTAATTATTAATATAAAAATAATTAACATTCAAAATATAATAATATAACTGATATTGTTATATCGATGCATAAAATTTATGCCATACATTTCACTATCTATCATTGTTCTATTAAGCTCTTGTCCACTACAAACGAATTCTATAATGAAAAGGCGGTGGACGAGTCAAAAGATAGAAGCAGGCATAGTATAAAAGGAAAGTTTATAAACGCTCGAATATCCTAATTAATAATATATTGCCATTTACAATAAAATATATTATTCATGAATAATTATTTGTATTATTATAATATAATTTATTGTGATTAATAATAATGTACCAGTAATTATTAATTAATTATACTATACTATGAATATTAAAAAATTTAAATAAATTATTATCATCTTTTTTTAATAAAAAATATAATAATTACTTATAAATATGTTTACCTAGTACACTAATTTTATAAACTTACGATTTGAGTTTAAGTTCAGACTTAATTTTATAAACTCATAAAGTTGACAATAATTATAAAAGGTATTCTGATAAAGAAAATATATAGTATCTGGTGATCTTTTTCTATAACCAAGTATATATAGTAATGTGAATTGTTCATTAAATTATTTATGCTAATTAATAAGTATTTACTTTTTTATTAAGAAATATAAATTATTAGGTGAAAATTAATCAAAAGGAGTATAAAACATAAATGACAATGGAAAAGTTAAACCCTAATTAAGATACAATAATTATATTAAAACCTCCATCAGTCATTAAGTTAGTTTATTACAATCAAAACGTGGCACCTATTTGAGTGTGTGAAATTGGGTCTTTATTTATATAAAATAAAAAAGAGCATTAGTATATTACGGCTCACGTAGATTGAAAGGACAACCACCACGCTTACATTTTTATAAAATAAATAAATCCTCCTCCATCGCCGATGTCTTCTTTCGGCCTTTTGATGCTAATCGGACGACTCGTAGCAACGTGAGCAACGTGGAGAAAGGAAACATGCACGAGAGCGAAGGCGCAGGAACACGTTTCGCCAGCTGATTAGGTCAAGTATATGGTGTTCACTGTTCGCTTCCATATGTTTGATCCCGACGTAGCGTGCCAGGAGCAGGTTACGTGCTCGCATGATGTTGGAGCCGACATGCATAAACTATTTTATTTTAATTTCTTTATTGGTAAGTATTTTACTGTTATGGATATGAAAAATTCACAATCCAAATTAAGATTGGTTGACACAATTAATTAGCTGTTTTAAGAGAATTCGATTCTCAAAAAAATTACTTTGATCAAAATTTATTTTCATCGCACCCCTTCAAATACTGAATTAGTCAAATATTAATAACTCTAAAAAATAAGTGGAGTTATACTCTTAGACCCAAAAAAAAAATCTCAATCCACTTAAAATCTTCTTCGACGGATTTTTCTAATTCTCACGTAATCAAAGTACCCCTAAAAATTAATAGAATTATCATATCGTTGTGAGAGGTCAAAAAAAAAACTTAGAATCCCCACCGAAAAAAAAACTTTTAGAATAAAATTAGAATGATATAATAAAGTATCATTCTTAACCGTGTCAATTAATTTTCTTATTTCAAAATGTTATCTTAAGGAAAATTATCAAATTAACTCATAAATTTAAATTTAAAAAACAAAAATAAAGTTAAACTAATTTGATTTAAAAAATATATAAATAAATTGAAGGAGTTGAGATTAGAATATTTAATTTCATTATCTTTTGAATTAGAAAGTTACCATCAATATTGTGAACAATAAAATGAAGGATTTATAATTCGCTGAGGTGATAAGATGGAACTTCGTATAGATAGAAACCAATTTACAGTAGAAATTATCTTTATATCCAATCATTTATTATCAAACAATATGATAACAAAGATTTGTTAATTAAGATATTTCATCCTTCCTAACATCATCCGCACACCCTTCAGCAAGATCGACCATTTTGGGAGAAAAAAAATGAAGTTTGTCCAATAGAAATCGAAAGTGTTCACCTAATTGGTTTAGTGAAGATGTCTATTATTTGATCTTCGGAGGAGATGAACCAAAGTTGTTGATTGCCTACCTCATAGCGAACAAAGTGAAAATAGATTTCTATCTATTTTGTCCATGCATGAAATATTAGATTTATAGTAAGGTATAAGACACCTAAATTATCAAACCAAAGGCAGAGTAAGTGGGTTGTGTAATTCACAAGTAGATATTTTAGCCAAACTAACTTAGTAATGACATTACATAAAGCTCGATATTTCGATTTGGTTGACGATCGTAAAATAACGCATTGTTTATGAGCAAAACATGAAATAAGATTTGGACCAAGGTCGATATAATATCACCCATCGAACTTCTATCATCCAAATTATCGACCTAGACTGCATTCAAAAAAACGTGAATATTAGAGGTTGAAGCAATTATGTCAAGACTAAGAGATGTGCGCAGCAAGGTATCGAATAATCCTTTTAACAACACCCAACGAGCTAATAAGGGGATTTCATAAACTGACACACTAAATTAACAGAGAAGGAGAGGTCCAATCGAGTAATAGTTAAGTATTTTAAGCTCCAACAATGTACACATATAAAAGTGGGATCAGGAAAAGCAAGGGAATGACCTGTAGTTAACCTTGTATCGGCATCAAGAGGACAATTCACAAGCTTGGCAATATGCGTCCAAGTGCATTTTATTAGATCACATATGTAATTTTTCTAAGATAAGAGAAGGCCATGTGATCTTTAAAGCACCTTAATTCAAAAAAAAAGTATTTGGGAAATATGTGATCACAAACTGAAAAATAGCTATGCAAATGAGAAGTGAGGTTGGTTATCGGAGTCAATGAGTATCCCGTGATGTATCATCTACATAAACAAGTGCATAAATCATTGCAAAGTCGATAGGCAAATCAACTCAAGAGGTAGTAAAATCAAATGAAGAAATAGTTGAATGTAGCTTTTGAAATCAGGCTCTAGGGATTTATTTTAAACCGTGGAGTGATTTTATGGAGAAGAGACACATGTTAAGGTTCGTCTACATCAGTAAAACTTGTAGGTTTTGTTATATACATTGTTTCACATAAAACAACATGGAGAAAAATATTGCTAAAATTCAACTATAAAATTGTTCATCCTTTATATTGAAGAAACAAGTGAAATGATTTTACATTAATGTCAAGATTGTAGGTATATGAATAATCACTGTCATGTTGTTCATTGAAACCCCTTAACAACAAGTCTCGCCTTAAAACGACTGAGAGAACCATTAGCATGGACCTTTTTGCGAAAAATCCATTTACACCCAACAATGTTCATATTGGATGTTAATTGAAATAGAGATCATGTATCATTCTAAATCAACATGTTAATTTTCTCATCCAATACAACTCTCAAATTAGGACGTTGAGCTTCCATGAAGTAACTTGGAGCATCATTTGAAATATGTTCTTGAGAGGAAGAGTTTTTGGTGGTAAAATGTGTAAAGGGACATTTTAAACTAGTTAGAGCGATAGTCAACTAGCTTGGGAGGACATAGTTGAGGCTCTGATAGAGAATAAGTACTAGAGGAGTTCAGTAGGACTAGAAGAATAAGGAAAGAAAGCGCAAAAGAAGGATGATCAAGAGGAGGAGGCACATGAAAACAAGAAAAGAAATGATGGAATGGATAACCATGGAAACATAGGAGATCTTAACATGCATTGAAGTAAAAATATTAGCCAGACTTTGAAAAGAAAAGATTGTTTGGTCAAAAGGAATATGACACACAATATAGATGCAATTATTGGAAGATTCAAAGCAACAATATTCATGGAAAATATGAGGTTAATCAAGGAAAATTCATTTGGAGATGCAAAATTGGAATGTATGTCAATTGAGTTGTCAAAGAATAGGTTACACTAAGGATCCAAATATCTTAAGAAAAAGAGATGCACCAGCTCAAAAGGCAGCTAAATCAAATGAAGAAAAAACCAAATATAACTTTTGAAACCAAGCTATAAGGATTTATTTTAAGCAGTAGAGTGACTTCTAGAGAAACACATGTGAAGGTTTGTTTACATTAATAAAACGCGAAGATTGTTCCATATACATGATTTTAGATAAATCAACATAGAGATAAATATTGCTAAAATCCAATTGTCAAATTGTCCAAGCTTACTTGGAGCGATTGAAAAAAACAAGGGAATTGTTATTACATTTATGATGAAATTGCATGTGTTTGAATAGTCATTAGGTGTTTGTGGAACTAGAGCTGGCGTGTGCCGTTTCGAATCAATGCATTAATTTTCTCATCCATCGCAACTCTCCAACTAGGATGATGTTGGGCTTCCATAAAGCAGTTTGGATCATCTTTTTGACTCAAGATAGAGAGTTAATGGTCGTAAGGTGGGTCAATGAAAACTTTAAACTAGTTAGGAGACAATAGTCAACTAAGTTGTGAGAACATAGTTGAGGCTCGAGTGAAGAAGAAGTACTAGAGGAGTTGCTGATACGACTGGATGAATAAGGAAGAGAAGGCGTAAAATAATGGCGATCAGGAGGAAGCACTTGAGAGCAAGAAATAATGAAATGGATAATCATGGTAAAGGAGGAGTCCTAATATTGAAGTCGAAATATTAGGAGGACTTTGAAAAGGAAAGATTGTTTAAACAAAGTGAACGTGACATGAAATATAGTTGGAAGGTTCAAAGCAATAATACCCATGGATATTAGAAAGATAACCAAAGAAATGCATTTGAAGGTGCAAAATTAAAATTTATGTTAATTAAGTGGCTGAAGAAGAAACATCCAAATATCTTAAGAAAAGAGATATTTATCAGCTCAAGAGGTAGTTAAATCAAACGAAGAAAGAGTAGAATGTTGCTTTTAAAACCAAGCTCTAGGGATTTGTTTTAAACCATAAAGTATATATGAAATAGACACACTTTTGAAGGTTTGTCTACATCAATAAAATTTGAAGCTTGTGCTATATACACTATTTCACATAAATCAGTATGGAGAAAAACATTGCTAAAATCCAAGTGTCAAATTGTCTAGCCCTTACTGAGAGCAACTAAAAAACTAACAAAATTTTGATTGCATTAATGACAAAATTGTAGGTGTTTGAATAATTGATGCCCTGTTGATGAAACCCCTTAATAATAAGTCTCACGGCCTTAAAGCTATCAAGAGAGCCATTAGCATGGAGCTTTTGCAAAAGAATCCATTTACACCTAACTATTGTTCATATTGGGTGTTCGTGGAACTCAAGATCATGTGCCTTTTTGAACCAACACATTAATTTCTTGTTCGTTGTAGCTTTCCATCTAGGATGATGTTGAGCTTTTGTGAAGCAACTTGGAGCATCCTTTGAAATATGCACTCAAGAGAAAGAGTTAATGGTGGTAAGATGATTCAAGGAGCATTTTAAACTAGTTAAGAGACAACTAGCTTGTGAGAACATAAATAGAATGGTGAAGAAGTACTAGAGGAGTTCTTAGTAGGACTAGAGGAATAAGGAAGATAAAGCATAAAAGAAGGGCGATCAGGAGGAGGTGGTGCATGTGAACTAGAAAAAATGATGGAATGAATAATCATGGAGAAGGAGGAGTACTAATATTGAAGTAGATGTTGAAAAAGAAAGATTCTTTAATCAAAGCGAATGTGACACACAATATAGGTGTGATTATTGGGAGTTTCAAACAATACCCATTGAAATTAGGAGTATAACCAAGGAAAATGCATTTTGAGATGCAAAATTAGTATTAATATTGATTTAGTGGCTGAAGAAGAGGATACACTAAGAATCCAAATATCTTAAGAAAATATTATGCAAAATTAGATATGACAATGGGTGAATGAGAAATGTAGTAGTGTCGAATACATAATGTCAATATGATTAAGCATTGAACCATGATCAAGTAAGATTAAGTCGGTTTCAACCAAGTGTCAAATTTTACTCTCAACAAAACCATTTTCTCCATATGTGTATATACATGAGAAGCAATGACGAATTGTTGTTGCACTAAAGTAAGAAGTTAACATTTAAATTCAGTTCCAAATTTAGATTGGAAATAACAAAATTTGCTATTAAATTTATGTTCAACTAATAATTGAAACTTCTTGAATACGAAGGGTACATCTAATTTATTTCATAATGAATAAAACCAAATGGACTTGGAATAATCATCGACAAAAATAACGAAATGATGATTATCTTTTGGGGAGAGTTTGAGGAAGGTCCCCAGACATCACCATAAACTAATTCTAGAGAGCAAGAACTACATATCGGAGAAGGTGGAAGATGTAGCCATGAAGATTATCCAAAGAGGCAAGTGAAGCATTTGGATGACACAAGATTTACGATATCAAAAGGCAATGTCTGTGAAGTTAAGAGCTAGTGAGACGATATGCAAGATGTCTCAAGCGCAAATGATCACAATCAGATGATGCACAAACACTGAACAAGACCTTGAGGACCACAACTACTAGACTGAAGATGATAAAGCCTGTTAGTTGTTAGGTTGTGAAGTGGAGGGAGATGCATTTTGAGATCATTCACAACGAAATAATGAAGGTGAAATTCAAAGTTGCAAGCATTATATTTTGTAAATTGAGTTACATATAGAATATTTTTAGTGATTGCTTGAACACACAAAATTTTATTAGGTTAAGTGTTTTATGCGAAAAGGAAAAAGAATTTGATTCAAGATGAGAGATAGAAAGGTCTTGACCATTATCAACATATAATTTATCTTGTATGGTATACAATTTCAAAATGGCCTAATTTACAAGATGCAACACATTCTTATCTGAAAGCCACTTATTATAAAAGCCAAGATCAAAATGAGAACAAAAGTAGAAGAAGAGCCTGCATAAAATCGCAATGATGGTATAGAAGCTACATGAGCTTGTGATATTGGAACAAATCGCAAATGGACATAATGGAGAAGATTTGGATCATATTGTAGTACTTGGGGAATCAAAGTTTGATGTTGATATGACATCTATAAAGGTTGTCGCCATGGATGCCATGTTGGGCAAGGTCGTGATGGGCAGAGCGTCCATGATCACAACCTTGAGATTGTTTATATTTAGAGTTAGGATTAGCTAATATCTCATTCTTAACATTTAGTTGACAACGGGCAACATAGAAAAGCCATAACAATATATTTAAGAGAGGAGATCTTGATTTCAGAACTCAACATATATAAGGCTTTGGAGTTTAGGATGTGACGCATGATCATATCACAATGATAGAAAGGCACCCATTTCATTTCCCAAGTTATTGAAGATGATGTCATTAAGGTTGGATGGAGATAGGGTTGATTGACAAATGCAAGTTTATCAATAATGTACTTTTGCTCTTTGAAGGAAAGATGACACATGTGAGTCATTTTTTTCAAGTTCTGAAGTTACATGGTTAGTTGCAGTAGGCAGGTGTGAAATGGTGCATTAATTTCTTGATATAGAGCAACCCATGTAGCTTGAGAAGTAGTTAGGCTGACAATGAGAGGTAGGACCTCTTAGCTAAGTGAAGAAATTATCCAACTTAAGAGCAATTGGTCTTTTCGAACTCATTGAAGATTAGCAGAGTCTAATTGTTATACAACGTTTGGTGGAGAAACAAGAAGTGGACCAGGGCAAGTTTATATATCAATGATAAAATCATTAAAGGAAAACTACCTAATAGAGGATCAAATTGTGTTTCTAGCATAAGCAGTTGACATGTTAATGTTTAAAAGATAAAATTTGGTGAACACGTTCAAAATTAGGAATGCTCGATAACAACGAAGCATGGTAGAACTTGAAATATCAAAAGGAAGGGTGGTGGAGGAGGAGGAAGATGAAATGGCTGGTGTTGTACTCATGTTGAACTTGCGTGCTTTGATACTATGTGAGAGTAGAAGAAAATGAATGAATTATAATTCTCTGACTTTCATACATTGCAATTGTGGGTTACAATAAGTATATATAAACATGAGAAGTTGAGATGATCAGATGGAGTCTATTATAAATAGGAACCTATCTACAACAAAAGTTATCTTATATCACATTAGATATTATCTAACAATATGATAACAAAAGGTTTGATAATAAGGATGGAGCTTTATGTCATGTGCTAACAAATTTGAGTTCTTGTGATGGAAATATTGACTTGCAAATTTAATTAGGATTCTAAATTGAATGGCCTAATAATCTTATATTAAAATTACAATGAAAAAGTTTGAATCCTGAATCAATTCTAAAATAACTTAAAATAGATTTTGTTAAATTACAAACCTCGGTTATTAACCCATAAATAAGTGAATTAATAATTCATAAATTTTGAATTTCACTTGAATAAACAGAAAGAACATACACTAAGAAGAATAGGTTGAATAGTAAAGAACATGACCCAAGATGCCTCACATATGAGAGAACACGATTAGTGTCATGATATTCCAATGATATAGTCAATATGAAAAGAAAAGTCCAAAAATAAAATAAAAATCTTAATTTGGCGATATCAAACTATGATGCATGATAATTTTTATAACATATTTAGTTTAGTTTTCATTACATCATCATTTTGTTTAGGAAGTCACTTCTATTTAATTTTCAGAGTCATATACTACATAATGTTATTTGTTTTTATGTCCACTTAGTAGAACAAAAGGAAGACAACAACAAGTCGGAGTGACTTCGGAGGTGAAATCAATTAAATTGTGACCATCACAACTATGATGGTGAATTCATGAGTCGTGAGAACACAAGAGATATTCTGACAATTTGTCATGGGTCATGAAACCATTTTCATGGTCGTGACACCGACAACGTGAAGGAGGTGTGAGTTGCTAATCACATCCATGCTAAATGTCATAACCCATGAGCTACTTTCACGGATGTGACCGCATCTACACTGAAGTATACCAATTTAAATCATGGACCATGAAGGATGTTTCATGGTCGTGAGTGAATGGTGAAATGATGGACGATGTATTATTAACGCACTAAACTTATTTAAATCTTTTGTATTCATCAACTAATTCAATCTTATATTTAGCAAATATTTTTTTATTAATTAATTGAAACACTAAACTCTAACCAATAATAGTTAATCATTGTTCACTCATTGTACGATAATTCACTAATCAATCATTATTCATTTATCTAATTGCTTTTTCTTTGCCAAATACTCATGATATCCTCATGTAAGAAAGGGATTATATACATCTTATTTAATTTCATAATTTTACATTATCATTTAATCAAATAATCCTCTTACCACAAAATTTTTGACACTACCCTAGTGTTTTTGTAATTTCCCATGGACCATCAATTGCCAAAAACTTTTAGCACCACTAATCTAATGAAGATGATTATGTGATTACTAATCTCATCATCCCAACTCTTTAATCACCCCATATCAATTAGTGTTTTGACATAGTAAGACATTGCCTTAGATTTTTGCTACAAAACTATATATAAAAATGGCAAAAGTAAGTATGTAGCTCATTTTGAGAGCTATATTTTATTATGTCTAATTTTGACTGCAAGAAAGGTAGACTTTATGATCAATTGACAATGTAGATGTAACATTAGACCCAAAGTTTATGTAGACAATGACGACAACGATGATGATAATAAAAGATAAGGTTTAAAATTATATATGATTAACAAAAGATAAATATTTGAATCATTATCAAATTGTTATCTTAATTCTTTTTTTAATCAATTAAGTAATCCTAATTTTATCCAGATTAGTCCCAAAGGACTCCTAGTTATATGCAAAGTTATCTCAAAAGAATCCTAATCATATACAAATTGTTCCTTAGAAATCTCTCTCATAAAAAAATCTACCATGGAGATTTCTCCTCTATATAAACATCAAATGATGAAATGCTTTTTTCTACAAATTATTATTGTCTCTCCTCAATTGTTTTTCTTTCTCTCTTTGTGGTGGATGGGGAGTTGAAGGTGATCAACATCGAGGAGGAAGAAGAAAGTTCATCACTGAGCGAGGAGAACAATTTAGAAAAAGAAATGATAAATGATAGTTGACCACAACAAAGTATGCAGTTCTTTATATGTAGGATCTGTAAATAAAATTATATGTGTTATAAATTTATGTCTCATAATTATCCTTCTTTTTTTATTTATAATTACTTTACATGAATTGATAGTTTTCTACCTTTTTTCACTCTTTGGATGGAGATTATGTTAATAACATATTAGCACCAGAAGCGCTAAACACAGACCATGTTCTTCTCAATAGGTCTGCATTCCATGGAAACACTATTAAAGTATATAAGAAATGAACAATGTAATTTATGACGTGGGTCACGTTTCTCCGACCAAAATAACACAAAGTAAATCCTAATTTTAGAATGGAATGTTAACCTTGAACTTGATCTGTGTTTTGTCAAATATCGTTCGCATTATGAAACTCTTAACTCATAATGCAAAATGAACTATGTTCGCCTCAAAATGCTTGTGTTTAACTGGATGTTTCTCCACAAAATGAGAGTAACACGGGTCATGTCATTCTTTGACGTGGGTTGCATTCCCACAATAAATGTCAAGCTTCATTTTTTATTATGTTTTTTTGTATATATGGTTTGATTGTATTAATTGGTTTGATTTAATAAACAATATATGTTTATTTGCCCTTAAATAATAACTTAGCTCAATCGATGATAATGTTTCCTAACAAACTGAGAAATTTATCACTACTATTAATGGACCCAGACATATAAGGTAATTGTGTTCCTTCGTTGATAGCTAAGTTCTTTCAAAGACAACTGAGTTCCTTGTATATTACTGATTTAATTTGGATCAAGTGGCCTCATCGCCTAGATGGTCACACCGACATCGAAGTTAAGAAATAATTTTCTATGTACTTGAAAAGCTTTGTTATTAATTGGAATGAGTGTCAACTTGGGTGAGATAAATATAGGAGAAATAAAAATGATCATATGTTAAAAGACAACTTGGCTTGAATAGGTCATTGTGATATTATGCAATTGATGTTATACTGATGGATCAAATAAATTGAAAGGAAAGATGTTAAGTATATGAAGAAAGGAGATGGAAAATAAGAGGGCATTTTATTATTGATATAATGATTAATTATTTTGGAAATCTCTTTTATCATTATCATTTTTATATTTTTGCGGAATTTATATATATAGATATATAGATATTAACTTCTCTCTCTCTCTCTCTCTCTCTCTCTCTATATATATATATATATATGCTTTATTTGATCTTTACATATTGAGGCATAAGCTAACGAGAGGACACTTTCCCTACAATTTAATCTTGTTAATCTTGCAAGTAATAAAGATTTTGAATAGAGGCTGATGGTACATGTGTGATGATATATATGCACTGAGATGGCTTACATATTTTGAGTTAGGATAGAATGCCTTATTTACTAAACTCATATTAGAATATATATGTCTATTTTTAAAAGTTATAACTTCTGCAAATGATATCCTATTGTAAGCCCTAACTTCCACGAGAATGTGTGATGAATTGGCTACTCAAAGTAAAGTAAAAGTAAAATATGTAATGTCGCCATGTGTTACATGAAGATTTAATAATGTTTTGGGTATTATTTTTAGAGCGTTACAATAGTTTTCTTCACAAGGTAGACGAATGTTGTGATCCGAAAATTAAAACTCGCATTGTGATATATATAGTTATAGAACCTGAGTTTACCCTCCCAACTCTTGTCCTTGTGGCTAGAGAAGAAGTCAGACCTGTTGAACTAGAAACCTCTCACAGGACTCGCGCACAAACAGATGCGACTTACCACAGTAGACAAATGCTTACGGGTACAACTCAAATGATGTCACAAATGGAGATGGCTACCTTTCCTTACTCCCTCATCACTTACATTACATGTTGCTGTTGAGTGGCCAGTATCACATGACATGTTCATGGAAGCAAACTTGTTCACCTGCGACTGTTGAAGGTGACCTGCCTTGTTCTATAAAATATGCAACATTATGCCATTTTTTTTAGCAATATCATCTGCAAGTCGATGGGGAGTAAGCTTTTCCTGTACGTTGGAGGAGTTTTGTAAGAATCAGAAAGCTAATTGCTTAGTGCTAACTCATTAAGTTACTGGTGCTGCACCATCTATATGTTGCAGTAACTTCCTGGACACTTGCATGGTTAAGAGGTAAGACCATGTTAAAGATGTTGTAGAGATGTATATACGAAAATGAAGTATTACGTTTTCATTGCACAAAAACAAAGAAGTAAGGCTTTGGCCTATTTCTTCTTCTTTCATATTAATGCACATAAATTTGTATACATAATGTAGAGAAAACAAGCTTTTGTCCTCCTTTCCTTTCAGAAGATAACATAAAGATTATAATCGGTAGAAAGAAAAGTTATTGGGGTGAGAATATGGTAGCTAAACCTTGGTCAACAATCATTTGAATGGGAGGGCCATAAGACATCAAATAATCTTGTCGATCACAGACGTGGGAGACATCTCCTCTAGCAATAACTTCACCATCAGAATCTACGATGCCACCCTTCATAAGATGTCCTACCCGCTTACCTGGTTCTAGGCGGAACGCTCTTACCTGTAATTGATTGTTAAAATCAAAGAAATATATGAATATCTGCGAATAAACAGGGAAAGCTTGATATAAATAATTGAACTAGCAATGTCTAAAACATGATTTTTCATGTAAATTTACTTAAGAATTATATGCTATCATGAACTGAATATTAAAATGCATCCCTTCAGTTTTGCTATTCCGATGAATAGTTTATTCTCACCAAAGAAAGTAAAGAAAAAAGCACCTTCAGATAAATGACATGGGGTGAATTGACATAGCTTCCATCGCCCATTTTCAACATTGACGATAGAAGGGCTGATTTTGAACACTCTCTAATTATGACAGCATCCAAGAAGCCATCAGAGAACTGCAGAGTAAACAATAAAAGAACATTAGCATGAATAGAGTGAATTTGGCGGATATGCATGAAACTTCTTTTAAAGTTGATATAGACGAAACCAACACCAAAAAGTTTAGTGATATTCTCACAATATCATAGAAGCAAAACGATTTCCTCCATGTCTTAACACAATGAATAATAAATTGGTTAACTGTCTGATACAAAATAGAAACAGAAAAAAAAATATCTTTCATAGCTAATATCATTAAAGTATCAATAACCCACAGGGGCGGAGACCTATGCAATGATTAGGGGTTACTTGCCCCCCCTAAATCTTTAAAAAATTGAATATATTGTAAGATGTTAAAAAGACTTAATGTGCAATATATAATAAACCTTGTAGTCTGCTGCACCCATTATGTTTGACACAAGTTTGTCAAAACCAAAGTGAATGGCTTGGAAAAGCCTTTCAAACTGGTTAAGCCGGATGACCGAATCGGATGCTAATAAAAATAATATTAAATTAAAACATGACCTATAATTTAGATCAAGAACCGAAAATATTATTGTTAAATACAAAAGCAAATTAAAATTTACTCTCAAATCAATATAAATTATGATCAATTAGCAATTTCTACCGTATGATATGAAGATTTGTATGAAGACTTTATAAAAATAAATCTTTTTATTCAAACATAGACATAAATTGATGATTTCATTTTATAATCACAAAGAAAAAAAAAAGATTGACCTCAAAGGACTAGAATCACAAAATTTCTATGTGGCTCAATTACTTCGAAAGCTCATAGTTTCACTTTTTTTCAATTGAACCGGTCAGTTCACTAGAACTGACGGGTTCGGGAGGTGTAACCACCAACTATCTAGTTTTTGACCGGTTCCATCTGGTCCAACTTCTTCCCCCATTTTGAGATTGAACCACAACCGCTATAGGCACCAGTCGACAATCAAATCAATCAAATCAGCCGGTCCGGTCAGATTATTACCATGATTTGACATCCAACATTTTGCACCCATTAAATTCAGGGTCATGGATCCTCTCACCTTGAAACATGTAGGAATATTGACTTTTTTTCTGGGAACGAGTAATATTAACTTTTGAGATGTTGACCAGATTAGTCCCAAGAAATGACACTCATCTACTTCAGGAGTTGCCTGGCTTGTATCAATATAGTTAGAGATATGATAAAAATACATTGCAGTTGAAAATTGATACCTTGGCTTCAGGCGCTGGCATAATATCTTCACCGGCCCATGGTACATTGTTAACCCAAACTGAAACAAAAGGTCCATCAATAGACCTCCATTTTAACTCATCCACAGAAGCAAAGGCGCCTGGATAACCACATTTCTGAACTTTCGAATCTTCTTGCCCTTGTTTATCAAGTGCGGGGTTGCTATTGCTCCCATCAGTTTGTATTACTGGTTCCCCATATCTTTCATATCCAGGTGCAGGGACAAACTGAACATGTCCATGGTATTTTCGCAGGTTAATTATGCGAAGAAGGGACTGCAAGAAACACAATAATCAGGTCCAAGCTCTACTGGATAGTACACATGTATCAACCAAAAATAATGTACACCAATCACATGTAAATTAAGAATTTGGAAGTATCAGATTAAAGTCATAAGCAGTATAACACTACATGAAGAAACCACAAAATGGTGACAAAGATACAGGGCCATTATTAACTTTACGAAAATAATAATAAGGCCATCAATGCAAGCGTTTGAAGCTTAGACTGGGGAGAAAAGTATTGAACCCAAAAGTTATTCAAGCAAGTAATGCAATTAGATGAAAGAAAAGAAAAGGAGCTGCCTCGATGCTTAGTAGTTATCTAAGATAAAGACGATCATGAAGAGAAAGAGAACATCAGTGTCAATTATCGAGTAAATTACACAAACGATCAGTTAACTTTCACGCGTTCTCACTCTGGTCACTAAATTTCACTCTGTAATAGGATGGTCATCCAACTTAGAAATCTTTTCACGCACAATCATTTTGACCGGCTATTGCTAGTTTTCAGGTTAAAATGCTTACGTGGATAATATATACATATTTTTCTCATTCTGCCACATCATTAGTACATCCTATATGTCAAAATATATTAATAAAATAATAAAATTCAAAAAAGAAAAATAAGAAGAAGGAGTAGGCACCCTCACCGGCGACAAGGGAGAAGAGAGGGGGGCCAGGGGCCACTGCCTCCCCTCCCCCCATGTAGAGAGAGAGAGGAGGACGGGGACAGCAGCCCCCTTCTCTTCTCTCTTGTCACTGGCAAGGGAGAAGAGAAGGACTGCTGCCCCCCTCGATCGCGCAGAGAGAGAAAAGAAGAGAGAATGAGAGAGAGAACCTGAGTGGCTCCAGGAGGAAAGCTCCAGAGGAAGGGATGCAATGTTGTGAATGCCAGTCCTTACTAAGACAATTCTGCATGCATTGGGGAGAACGAATGAATGCTCTGTCAATATAGAAAACAAATGGCTCTAAGACGCTACAGGAAACTTTTGCTTTCGGCCATCACATAACTACTGATGTTTGGATTCAGAAGGAGATGCAGCGTAGAGAGAGAGAGAGGATGGGGGCCGCAGCCCCCTCTCTTCTCTCCCTCGTCACCGGCGAGGGAGAGAGAGAGGGGGGGCACTGCCCCCCTCGCAGAGAGAGAGAGAGAGAGGGCAACGGCCCCCTTCTCTCTCTTTCATCGCCGACAAGGGAGAAGAGAGAGGCAGCTGCCCCCCTCGATCACGAGAGGGGGGGCAGCCACCCCCTTCTCTCCCTCGCCGGAGACGAGGGAGAGAGGTTTTATTAATTTATTTTTGTCATGTAGGAGAGAAAGAAATATATAATAGTATTAATCGACGTGGAGGAGAGAGAAATCATTTTCATGGCATCCACATAAGCGGACCTAGAAACCAGCAGTAGCCAATCAGAACTTTCAAGTTGGATGACTATCTTGTTACAAAATGAAGTTTAGTGACCGATGTGGAAAAACATATAAAGTTGGATGATCGTTTGTGCAATTTACTCGTCAATTATCAGATATTAGGAGTTCTCTAGCAATTTGCACTGCATTATTCAATGCATCACACAACATTGATTGGCATCACAACTCAAGATGAATTCATAATCATAGAGAAATGAGTTCTCAGAACAAAAAGATTTACGTAACTGATAATACATACGTAAAAATCTAGTCGAGCACTTCCCATCCATCTATACTTCTCGGATTCAATATCAATATCAGCAATCAGACCTGCGGAACCAAATCAAATTTCCCATATTAGCTGACAATGAAGAGCAAGTTTACAAACTCCATAACCTAATTCTAGGAATTCCTTGACTATATTTTTTCAAGTTAGCTTGTGATTCTTGTGCATACCCCAAGTAAGCATCAGTACACTAAAAAACTTTGTTTGCCCTTGCAAGACAGTGGCAACATCTAGAGATCGTTTATGACCTATATCCAAAAGAAACAAAATAAATCTAAAAAAAATGATATTTTTTCTGCATCCCGAAATTGAAAAAGAAAAGTGCAAGACTCAAAATATAACCTTTTATAATTGCAAATGTTGCATTAGAGATAGAATAGAAATCACCAACTGCATGCAAAAGTGATTTTGCCATACCATTCCCTGTACCTGCAATCAAGAGAATATCAATATACTATCTATGATGTCACTACAACAGTATAAACAATTACATTTTTCCAGCAACAGAATATGGGAAGTGGATCCAAGAAGATAGAAGAAAAGTAGATGTTTATAATATAGGGGCAAATGAAACAGCAAAACAATTAACTTCTATAATTCCATTTTATTTACTAGTTGTCAAATATTAACTTAAATTTTATAGATTAACCATTTAATCTAAAAGCTTGAACTTATATGTGAGATGGTGCAGTTTTTTACCAATTAGATGTTAAGAATCAATAATGGTTGGGGTAAACATAATACATAGACAACTACTTGGAGCAAATAAATGTAAGATACAAAGATGAAAGATACTTAAAGCGAAAGTCTTTTTGTTCTAAGAGTATCTTAAAATCATCTGAAAGTTTAATCTTGTAGAAGAAGGTAATCTTTCTTTTATACTTTAAATATCAGAGAAGATAATTATCAAATAGATGAAAGAAGTTGACAATGTTTTGATTGTCGTAAAAGAAAAAGGTCATGCAACTACAAGAGAAGTCAGCTGCAGGGAAGCTTGGATATTCATTTTCTTACCAACAAAAGGTTGGGCTAGTAAAACTTGATCCAGGAGGATCTCCAAGAAAAGACAATAGAAATATAGACAATATGACACCAATTAGTTAAGATTTAGTCTTATTAGATATAGGTGATCATCCTTTTGATTATGTCCAAGATTTACTCTTTCTCATTCTTTTACTTCCGGCAAGTTGACTTTCAAACCAAAGACTCCTATCAAGGTCTATAAAAGGGAACTGACCCACTATGAATATTCATACTTTTAGTACCCATAAGTAAATATAAGGAGGATATATTAATAATCATTTCCGTCCAATTCTCAGCTCCCTTGATGACTGAGAAGGAAAGATATGATCCCTCATTCCATGGTAGGAAGACTTCAATACTCATAGATTCTGTGCCAAATTATCTTGCCTTCTTAGCTTTAAAGCTGAGTGTCAACCATATAATATCATATTCTTTTGTCCTATTACAGTTCTCTTTTGAAGATTTGAATCTCTGAAATGTTGGATTAACTACCCAAATTATCAGTTTTAAACTTCAGGAGTAGAATCAGATTGCAATTGAAATTAATCATGAACAAGGATTATCATTTGATATCATATTAGGCAGAAAATGTAGACATTCCAGATTGAAATATAGCACCATACTTTTCATCTTCTGCTCCGAAAAACCTTCAACCAAAACAGAAAATTAAACCAAGGAAGCAAACCTTTAATCTGTAGTTTTTACAAGTTCAAATTCAGGAAACAATAACTGAGTGCATAGATGTGACCATGAGAAGCATGGAAGATGTTTTTTTTTAATAGAAGAATGGCAGATATTAGTTTATGTAATACTGTCCATTGCAATAGCTACCAAAAATTCCGCATACCATGTATTCTCAGAAGACATACCAGCAGGAATAATTCCAAGAGGGACTTTAATTGCAACATCCCAATCCTCTCTTTGCAGTAAGCCATTGACTACCTGATACCGTAAGTGGTATACAAAAGATTATTAAAGAAAACAATGATCAGATAAAAAATTCAACTGTATAAGTTTCACAATGCTAGAATTGACATGAATTTCCAACATAAAGAACTTTTAAACTAGTAATCCTATTGGTTTTGACATCAAACTAAAAGCTCCAGCAAATACAATGAAATAAATATCAAGAAGGCTCTATCATTCATTGTCATGTTTCTAACTCATATAAACTACAAAACCATTACAATCTGCCCTTAGAAATCATTACAATCTATTCTACGGACACAAGAAGAATTACCAACCTCCACAAGTACACCATCACCACTCACACATACAATTCCATCATATTTTAGAAGGTCCAATGAATTGGTCATTTCTTGAGCATGAAGCTGATATTTAGTTTCTGAGAAAAATGAGATACTAACTTCATAAGTTCCACTAATTACAAAAGCAAAGTGCAGAAGCACAATGAAATACCACAAGATCATGTCGTCAAAAACCTTTCATTGTGTAGAATATGTCAGCAGCTACAAGCAGAGGTTCAATCTCACTGTGAAATATCTTCAATGCACTTTTCTTCCCACCAAATGGGTTTACAATGATAAACAACCTCCTGGGTCGCCCTATCAAAAGAGAGTAGTTTTTTTATGTCGTCCGTGGAAATCTAGCCAATGGTATATATATGAAGGATGAATCATCTGAGCAGAAATGGCCATGCAAATTATCATCTCGCACAAGATGAATCTAGCCAACGGTTATATACGAAGGATGAACCATCTGAGCAGAGATGTCCATGCAAATTATCATCTCACACAAGATAAATCAATAGATGGCATGTGTGTTTATTTGTAATACTAGTAAAGGTTGAAGAAGAATTTACAAACCACTGGTGCAAAAGTACCAAGATCTTTCTTTTTAGTGTAAGAAGTTAGTGCATTTTAACCCACCCATAAAGCCTTTATGGACCAAATAACATTGAGCCCCCCTCCCTTGCGGGAGGGAGTATAGACAAAATCCAGAAAGGAATGTAATCAAATACAGTTTAAGACTTGTCACTCGTGTTGATTGTGTGCCAATCAACATGCCCTTAGCACATAAGATCTGGTCACATTTCGCTAATGCAATATTTATTATAAAAGTTATGTCCATTTTATCATTTCAGAAGTAAAGCAAAAGTCCTCGTGAGACAAATTGATACAGGAAGAATATAACCAAAAGAAAGACAATGACCTCGAATAGAAGCGTTATCATAAATTACAACATCGCTAGAAAATAAAATTCAAGAAAAAATTACATCTTTGGGGAACCAAGAGCCTCATGGAGAACTTTAACCCAAAGTTAACGACAAATGTAATCAGAAAAGCCAAAATTATATTGAATGAGGAATCAAAAAAGACAAAACAAAATTGCAATGTCTTCTATAATGATCCGCCTTTTATCGATCATCACGTGTATTGTCCTGAGCACGTTGCAAACCAGAAATAACAAATGCAGATGAAATAAAAGAATAGAAACCGCATGGACAATCGAGCAATAGGGAAAAAAATAGGGGGAGAAAAAAAAAAGAAAAAGCATTTTGTTCGACGATAACTATCACAAAGATCCAACTTTCCGTGTAATTACATTTGAAATAACGACCAAAGATTGCTCCTTTTTTTCTGCGATAAAGAAGCAAATTTCTAACATACGAAGCGGCGATGACCTACCAAACGAATCGAGGCGGACTCTAAACCTCTCGCTCCACAACTTCGCCGCCACGTCGTTGAGCATCTCCAGCACGTAATCCCTCCTCACCCGCTTCCCGGCGCCGCTACCCGCCCCGGTGCAGGACACCCCTTTGGAAGCCAAGACGAAGGACTTGACGATGATCCTGGTACCCTCCGCCTCCACGCCGAGCACTTCCTCCTCTAAGTTCAGGCGCCTCTCTCCTCCGATGCCCCCGTCAACGGAGCTCCACCGGAGCGTGCCGTCCGCCTCCAGACTTGCCTCAGCGGGTGCCCCGTTGACTCGTACCCTCTCTCTCAGGGTTCCGGCGTCCGCCTCCATTTCTCCTCCTCTCCCCTTGTCGCCGGAAACGTGGAGGGGAAGAAGAAAGGAGGAGTCTCGGAGCTATCGGGTTAATGGAGATGGCTTAAATATATAAAAATAAAAAAATGTGACACTTTTTCGGTGTGACCCTTAAAGTATTTGCGATTTTTACGGAAGCCCCTTGACAATTTCTTTTTTATAATAAGTCCACAAAATGATTAATTCACCAGTGAATTAAATCCAATAAATTATATGATTTAAACTGAAAAGTCAGTATGTAAAGCTCTCAAATTTTAATAAAAAGATAAAAAGAAAATAGGAAAATATTATTATAATTAAAATTAGAAAAATGATATACATGAGTTAAAGTTAAATTGTGATTTTAATATTTTTTTCTTAATCAACTTAATATTCGTAGTCTTATACCAATTAGTTTTAGAAACTTTTAATCATAATATAAGTTAAACTCTAAAGAGTCTTAATATCATTTAAACTCTAAATAATTTTTTTTTTATAAATAGAACTCAATCCTCCTCTTTTCTCATAATTTTGCTCATTCTCTTTCTCTCTCTTTTGCTCCTCTCAAATTTCACATCATCATGGAGGAGGAAGAAGAAGAAAAATAGCAGGAAAAGAATGAGGAGAATAATCTGAGACAAAAAATAAAAAGATTATTGGCTACAAATTTAAGTATGTAGTTAGGATGACCAACTCTAGAGATATGGTATAATAGAATAAAGGGTTTTCATTAATATTGAAAATAAATTAGGACCCTTATATCGAGATTATAATTGATGTAACGAATTATTAAGTATATGATTATTTAATCAACCTCACTACCACAACTTAAGAATTGAACATGGACTGCGTCCTTGACGACATAGATCGTGGGGATGGCCGTGTTGCTCAAGACACGGGTGCCCTTCACATAGCGTCGGAGCAAGGAAAAACGAGCGTGTCACCCTTTGATGTGGGTCATGTTCCCCGGATCGAAGACGACATGATCATAAAACACCAAAACCTAGACCAGACACAAATGTGTCATTTTACCAACACAAGTCGTGTTAATGGCAACAAAGCGAAGAACAAATTGCAATATTAGCCAAGTCATATGAGGAAATGGGTCGTGTGATTCCCGATGCGGATCATGTTCTGTGAATCAAATATGACGTCAACACAAACCCTAACCCTAGAAACAAACCATGTCCTTCAAGACTCGAATAGCATTTTTAGGAAATTCGCATGTAGAACACATGAAGCGGGTCTTGTCACCTTCTGACGCAACTCTTGTTCCCCAACTAAAAAAGGCCATGGAAAAATCCTAACCTAAATGGACCGCGTCAGCCCGACGCGGGAATGGGTCTGATGAGAACTTGGATCCAGTAACGAGATGCGGATCGAGTTACCATGAATTAGTCACGCTAAGATTAACTGAAAGATACATGACACGGACTATGTCTCATCTCCACGCAGATTGTGTCTTGTCCATTGTCGATTGTGCACTAAAAACGTTTGGGAGATGGACTGTGTCTCCTCGCAACACGGGTCGTGTCCTATTATAAGTTGACCGTGTACATAGACACATGGAAAACGAATCGTGACCTCTTCTGACGCAGGACATGTTTCCCTTGCAGCAGAGAGATATGAATCCTCTAATTGTGCTTTATTGATTTATTCTATTAGTCAATTTAATGATTGTTGTATGAGTTATAACCTAGAAAGGAGATTGTGTTCAATGTTTAATAGGATTAAAATGAATGCATGTACTATGAAGGGTATGAGTTAATTCTCGATGTATGAATTTATTATGTCTTCACATATGATTTTTCATATTGTCTATTTTCTTTACTCGCTCGTAGAAGAATTATCTCTCATGATTTTGATCTTATAGATAAAATAAAAAGTGGTTACACAGCGGTAGCGTGATGATATTCGTGATGAGATTATTTGCACATGCCAGAGGTCGGATTTTAATTTAAATATTGACTTCATGACATGTTAATAATATTGATTAATCAATTGATTAAAAATAAAAGTAAAAAGTAAGATCATAAGGAGGAAATTGTGTCATGTGTAACGTTATATAAAATTCATTAGAATTAATATAAAAAATATAATCATGACTATTTTTTTTTCTCTTTCATCAACTTCACTACGGTCGATCTTCGATTTTAATTTGCATTTATTCCATTTGGGATATGTTTAAATTTGTTTCCTTTTTATTCTCGTATGTGATTCGAATCAATCCACGAAAATGTCAAACTAAAAAAATTGAAATTAAGAATTCACAGAATTAATGAGAAACTAATGCTTTATAGCAATCCTCCTATAATATTTACAATGCATGCAATCATCATATAATATTTACAATTTGTTTTACGCGTGAACTCGTGTAAATTTAAATTTTAGCTTAGAGAATAAAATGGTGCTACAACAGATTTTATTTTTAAGTTAAAATTATTGATAATTTTATGTGTTTATATAAGCATCCACTTTTCTCATGCATATTAAAATGACACAAAGCAACCGCTTCGACTTGCACATAGGAACAACTATGCAGACGTCTGATCTGACGCGTTGGTTTGTCATCGGACGGATAAAGTGAAATCGTCGTTTTTTGGTCACTTGAAATAGACTGGCTGAGGAAGATCCGAAAGTTCCTTTCGTGCAATGCACAAAATGAACACTTAATTTTTTTATTAAACTATTTTTTATTTTATTATTATATAAACAAACATTTATTTTTTTAATTATTATTTCATTTTTTATTTTATTATTTTCTAAAAAAGTTTATATTATATCGTTCTTATTGTAAATATGTTTATTTATTTATTTAATTTATTTTGAGTTAGAATAATTACATTATGATACAAAAATATTTTCATATTTGAACCCCTATTCATTCATTATTTAAATATCATTGATATTTTATCCTGATAGACATTGATATTTCTTTTCATATAATAAACATAGATAATTTTGCTATATCATATTAAATTTTAATCATATTTTATATTTTATAAATGTTTAAATATTTATCTAAAAGATATGTCCATTATCTTTTTATCATTCGATATTTAATTATTATTCAATAGTAAGATTTAAGTAAGGATCTGAACCAAGAATCTTTTATGTCACCTACCAAACAAATGCCATAAGTTGTCAACAATTTCCATGTCTTTTCACGTATGTTTTGGTCTCCTCTCAATTTGGGATATGGAAATCATGCAATCACAACGTGAGGATGAAAAAGGATTATGACATTAGATGTAACTACCCATATTTCATTCTCGATTATTTCCAAAGATTTTATCTCCTCAAATTTTATCTCTCAAAAATTTAATCTCCTCAAATTTTATCTTCCAAGAAAATTAAATCCCATCAAATTTTATTTTTTTATCTATGAAGAAGGAAAATAATTTGAATTTCGAAATTGATTACTAAATCTGAAATAAATATAGATTTGCCAAAAAAACCTGGACTCCTAAAATATAAATTCATCCACTCAGAAATATTATTCTCTTTTTCCTAGCCGGCCCTAGTCTTCTTCTCCATGTGTCTTACTCAATGGATTTTAAGGTAAGGCTGAAAATTCTTTCTCTTCATTGATGGATGATCATCTCCTAACCGGGAAGAATTGTAGGAGATGAATCGCTGCAGAGGAACGACGAGAACGTTAGAAGATCGAGATGAACAACATAGGCCATAAGATGTGTATCGTGACGGATCACCAGTAGATTAAGATTTCATAGTATCGATCATATCCTAGAGTTTAAAGATTCTTCATAATCCACTTTATATTGGATTCTTATCGTTGATCGTCCTAGAGTTCTCCAGATTTTTTATAATCTGCTGAACATTTCGTTCATGATTAAGATCGTGCTTCTCTATTTATATAACATATTTGATCATGTCTTTAATTCTATTTTGAATTGGGATTATAATGTCTCCAAACCTACTTCTTTTAACCAAGGATCGTATTCTTCTAATCGGATAGAAATCAGATGAATCAGCTTGTATCGTCACGACCGTGATGACCGTATAACGACCCGTGATGATGTAGTTAACGGTTGTGACAGGCTGGTCACGATCCGTAATGACCGTCTCACGGTCGTGACACCCGTCACGACCCGTGACGATGTGCCCATACTAGAATTGCGTTCAGCATCAGACCGTGATAGCAAAGTTGCGGTCGTGATGA
>LTAE01002461.1:0-43803 GCA_001647135.1 Pontederia paniculata | reverse complement strand
TCATAGTAGTATAGTAGGTATTTGTAACTAAAACAAAGACCAAGGCTAATTTAATATATGAGTCATAATAGTATAGTAGATGTACCTCCTGATAAGTTTAAAGTTAATATATGTAAACATCTTGACCCGTCAAGATATTATTCACTTTCGACCTTCATCAACAAGATTTTAGAATGGATCTTGTGAAGTCCAAATCATATTCTCATATATACACAATATATTTTCCGTGAGTTGTCCATGTGGGACTAAATCGAGACATGTCTCTTGCATCCTCCCACTTTAGGGGATTCAACATCCTCGTTGAGTGATCTCCTATCATGGCATAGAGGTTCTCGCGAACCATCTCTAATACCACATGCGGGTATATATGGGAACATGACCTTCAACATGTTTGATAAAATCGTGCAGGCTAAGACCCCATAATGGACAATATCACATTTTGATCAAGAATATTATGTATGATATCAAATCCGCTCCCTTGGACCTCTATGCCGTGGTGGGCTACGACCACTCAATGATGACATTGAGATCACCTAAAGTAGGAAGGGTGCAAGAGGGTTGTCTTAGGTTAGTCCCACATGGATAGGTTTTGGAGGAATGATGAGTATATATAGGAACATGACATTGACAATGTACGATGCATTTTGGTAAAATCGTGCAGGCTAAGATTAAAAATTGACAATATCACGTCTTGTTCAGGGATGCTATGCATGATCATCTACCAACACATAAGTTGGAGTTTATAACTGAAGTAACTAAGTGCATAATGATATTGCAAAGCATGTTGTGAAATCCTTTGAGTTGTTACACTTGGATGTTTGGGTCTTCATGCCCTTATGACTCATGATGAAAATAACTTTTCCTCACTATTGTGGATTACTTTACTTGGATAACCTAGATTTATTTGCTTAAAAGTGAATCTGATGTTTATGGTTGTCAGGATAAATTTCTTGCATATATAGAGACATTTTTTTGTGTTAAAACTAAAATCATCAAAACATATAATGGCTGTGAGTTTTTTAATTCTACTTGTAATGAGTTATGTAGTTCAAAAGTAGTGATACATCAAAGTTCTTATGCATATACTCCTAAACAAAATTACATAATAGAGAGGAAACATATGCATGTTCTTGAAGTTGCAAGAGGACTCATGTCTCAAGCTATGATGCCCATCATTTTTGGGAATAAAGTGTACAGGTTGTTGTTCATCTAATCAATATGTTACCCTTAAGTGTATTGAATAATCAATAACAATATTAAAAAAATGTTTAGAAAAGAACTACATATTCAACATAGAAGAGTGTTTGGTTATCTTTGTTTTCTATATCTTAAGAAATAGTGACAAATTCTCTACTAGAACCATGTATGTTTATGGAGTATTCCATGTGACAAAAGGGCTATAAAATTATTGACATTCAATTAAAATGCATGGCAATTTTCGTTGGGAGTTTCACCTACTATAGTCATGTGTCCGACCGGGGGTGACACATATTAGTCAGAGCTAGTAGCCCGGGATACTATAGGGCAACCAAACAAAAATGCATGACAATTAATAAAAATGTAAAGTTTATGGAGAATATTCTCATTCCTTTTGTCTTAAAAGGAAAAAAAACTATAAACAACAAACCAAATGTTACACATATATCTACTAAAATTCAAGATATAATGCCTTCATTGTCAAACTTTTATTTTTGGCAATTCCCAACCTCAACAGGTGGTGCTTTTATTGAGAACAATCTGTATAGTTTGGATAAAGAAGAATATCAAAATTTCAAAACACTAACAATATTTGTGATATTTTGTCTCATAATATGGAAACTCCTGATGAGACATCAAGTTCCAATTCAACTCTTGATATTTCTGCAGGACATAACTTGTCTTCCTTGGTTCCTAATCATGCTAAAAGAATCTTTAATCCTCCAGGCTAGTTGCAAGATTACATAACTCCAACTCTAAAACCTCGTTCAACTTCCTTGTCAACTAATCACCTAACATGACAATATGTCTCTTATGGATTGAAAGTTCAATATGTTAATTTCTTATCATCTTCATCAGTTGTGTTTGAACCTCATATTTTTAAGCAAGCTTTGATAGATCCCCTCTCGATTGGTGATATGAAACTTGGACTATAAATCTTGAAAGACAATGAGACTTGGCAAATAGTTGATTTACCACATGATCATATTTTTGTTGGTTGCAAACTGATATAAAAGGTAAAGATGAAAGCTAATGGAGATGTTCAAATATATAAGGCAAGGCTCGTGGCCAAAGCAATAGGAAGATTTTGATTACAAGGACACTTTCTCTTTAAAGAAAAAATTGTACAAATCGAGTTTTTTTGTGACAACCATTCAGCTTAACCTATCTTTTATATCATCTAGATGTCAATAACACCTTTTTGAATAGTGGCTTATTTGAGGAAGTTTATATGAATATACTACTAGAGTTTTTAGGGGAGTGTACTGGCAAAGTATGCAAGTTAGTGAAATCTTTATATGATTTGAAGTGATAATAGAATATGAAATTTATAAAAGTTGTACTTGCAGTTAGGCATTGTACAGAGTACTACTGAGTTCACTCTTCATAATGACACAACTAATCAGTTTGTGGCCTTGTTGGTCTATGTTGATGATATTATAGTCATGGAAAGTAGTGATATCATGATACAAGAAGTAAAACAATCATGCACGCGAAGCTAAAAATTAAAGATTTTGGTGACTTATTGTATTTCTTGGGCATGGAAATTATTTAGATCATTAAAAGACGTCATATTGAACCAGGGGAAATACACCTTAGGATTGATAGAATATGGACTTGTGTCGATATCACTACAAACTAACCCTTTGTAGCACCCTCAATTTTTGTAAATAAATAATAAAAGGATAAAAAGAAAGAAATGATAAAATATGATTAGGACCAAGACTATGAAAAGGATATGTATGAGTCAAAGTCAAATTATAATCCTAATATTCCTAGTCTTACCCAAATTAGTCTTCAAATGACTCCTAATCATATGCAAAATTTATACTAAGGGATTATAATCACACAAACTTATTTACAAAGAGTTTCAATCCTACTCAAACTTATTTCCATGAATTATATATTCAACCTAGAGGGATTTCTTTCTTATAAATAGCACTCAAACCTTCCTCTCTTCTTACAACCTCTCTCTCTCTCTCTCTCTCTCTCTCTCTCTCTCTCNCTTATTTCCATGAATTATATATTCAACCTAGAGGGATTTCTTTCTTATAAATAGCACTCAAACCTTCCTCTCTTCTTACAACCTCTCTCTCTCTCTCTCTCTCTCTCTCTCTCTCTCTCTCTCTCCCCTCACAACGTTCAGAACATCATGGAGGAGGAGAGGTTAAAAAGAAGGTTCGTCATGGAGGAGAAAAAGGAAGAATCATCGAGGGGAAGAACAAGAAAAATGATCTAGGGCAACGAAGAATAAGATGGTTGGACTACAAATCAAAGTATGTAAATAAAGGGATCAACTTTAGAGTTTTTCATATATGTATGATAAGTTAAGGAATTCATGATTCATGATTGATATTGTCATTGCCTTAAGTTTATAATCATTCTATCGAATCATAAGTTTTATGCACTAATTGGCCTTTGGATGGAGATTAGAACTACGACAACATGGAGGCCAAGCACAGACCCCGTCCCTACCCGACACGGTCCATGTTCATCGTGTCAATGATGAAGACATTGTTCCCAATGTGGGTCCCGTTTCTTGGACGACATTGGAGTATAAAAGGAAAATGGACTATGTGGCTTCTCTCTAGAGGTCGTGTTCCCATATAGAAAATGGCGTAATGCAAACCCTACCCAGGAAATGGGCCATGTCACCCTGACATGGACTGTATTTCTTTGGTTGAAGATGGTATGACGTGAATGTAAATCCTAACTTTAGAAATGAACCATGTCACCCCGATGTAGACTATGTTATATATGATCGATTCTGATACTAATCAGAATCAAAGTAATGAGACGTGGGTCATGTCTTCCTAAACAAGTCACATCAATATTGAAGTAAATGGAGGAAGAATATAGAAAGCCCTAAAGTGGCCCGTCTTGGAGAACAACATGGGTCACGTTAACCTTGTTATAGAAATTGAACCAATTTGATTGGATACAAGTTGTTTTCATAATGAACCCAGTTGTGTATGGTCATGATGTAAAACAGACAACGTCAATTCTTGATGCAAGCTATGCTATGTCAAACATAGAATGCAGAAATAGACCAAGTCTATTCCTCACGTGAGTCATGTTCCCTCCTATAGTAGATACATAAGAATAATTTATGCCACATTTTATGTATTGATTCATCCTATTGCTTGATTTATGAATGCTAATATGAGTCATAACCTAGAAAGGAGTTATGTCCAATTGATAATAGGATTTAAAATGAATTATCATGTGATGAATTTATCTGTGAAGAGTATAATTTGGTTCTTTGTGAATTGTTAACACGAACTCAGACACCGGGTAATTGGGTTCATTCAGAAAGAATTATTGATTCCTTTGGAGATTATTGTTTATTAATTTTCATACCTAGCTATTTTTTATGACATCGAGATTAAAACCAATAGTCTCGTGATTGGTAAAGACTCACTATTGATTGTAATGATTGACAAGATAAATAGAAAAGAATGAAAAGGTTATAAGTAAAGTATTAATTGTGCTTGAATATATTGAACACTGAGGATAATAGGCATCATGATGTTACGGTGCAAATTACATTCTCGCCAATTAACAAATTAATGACAATGAAAGGAAAGATGCAAAGTAAAATAATGACTTGGGCAAGAAGATACTCAACATGACATAATGGACATTGTGCTACCACAAATCAATTGATGTTCTTGCAATAGATAATGAATGATATTGGAAAGAAAGGTGGAAAGTGAAGGAAAAAATATAGTAAGTCTATTGTTCATGATAATGACTATATGATAGATTATACTTCTTTGTTTATATCTTCATATATGTTTTACTCAATTATTATGAACTTTACATATTGAGCTTCATAGCTCATAGAAGAATTGCCTCCTTTGCATATGATCTTGCAGGTAATTAGGATTATGAAAAGATGATGATGGCACAACGACATCATGATGATGTTCGTGGTGAGATGGCTTGCATATGGCACAAGTTATCATTATAGTTAAGTAGTGACTTCCGCAATGACATGTTTATTATATTGACGAGTCAATTAGTCAGAAGTCAAGACAAAGATGTAAGTTTGTAGAATTTTCGAAAGAGCATTCTATCACATGACCAAGGTTGTCAAGGTCGAGATCTTAAGTAAGATCGTAAGCGGATCATAAGATCGAAAATTATAAGATTGAACCGAGGATCGTAAGATCCTACAAATTAATAAAATAATATATTTTAATATAAATATTTTTTTACTTTTTTTTGCACTCGAATTTTGAATTAGACTTCAATAGATCATAATTTGATCAATTTGTAAGAAAAATCTATTGAACTCTATTTATATTCATTGTTATTATCAAAATTGTAAAAACTACTATTTTTAAATGATTAATATATTTATTTGAGATCGGATAAGATTGTAAGATCGTACGACATAAATTAAGATTATATTAAGATCTTACCCATAAGATCCTCACATTAAGATCGAGATCGGTGAGGGCCCTCAAGATCGTAAAATCGTAAGATCTTAATATTTAGATCGAGATCTTGACAACCACACACATGACAAGGTATGCCTCTGAAGGCGTTATAGTAAGGTCTTAGAGCCTAAAGGAGACACTTCTTAGTTGTCTCTAAGTAAATAGGATCCATGTGTAAAACATTTCTAAGTGCCAACTAGAGTTAAATTAATGTAATGATTCATTGTTGTTAATGATTGATATTGATCATGTATATTTTCATAATATAATGTAGATGGCTCCTAGACATGCTATTAATAATTAGGCCACTCAAGAGCAAGATGAGACGTAGAGAAAATTCAAAGCAATCAAACGATGGGAAATCAATCAAGCCAACAAGCTCATGCACCC
This sequence comes from Pontederia paniculata, assembly GCA_001647135.1. NCBI lineage: Eukaryota > Viridiplantae > Streptophyta > Magnoliopsida > Commelinales > Pontederiaceae > Pontederia > Pontederia paniculata. Next base: position 37,771 of record LTAE01002461.1, on the reverse strand, counting down.
AAGGAAACCATCCAACACTTTCTAAAGCTTTTGCCTCCTTAATTTGATGGTTTTGATGACTTCGATCAAGAAGAGCATTGTGTGTATTCCACGGAGGAGACATTCACTTTGATGCAATGTGCTGAGGTTGAAAGGTCTTGTATGATGTTCACCATCTCAGAAAGGACACCAAGGACTTGTATGACATGCTATTAATAGTTAGGCCACTCAAGAGCAACATGAGACGTAGAGAAAAACTCAAAGCAATCAAACGATGGAAAATCAATCAGGCCAACAAGCTCATGCACCCAAGGAAACCATCCAACACTTTCTAAAGCTTTTGCCTCCTTAATTTGATGGTTTTGATGACTTCGATCAAGAATCAAGGACTTGTATGACATGCTATTAATAGTTAGGCCACTCAAGAGCAAGATGAGACGTAGAGAAAAACTCAAAGCAATCAAACGATGGAAAATCAATCAGGCCAACAAGCTCATGCACCCAAGGAAACCATCCAACACTTTCTAAAGTTTTTGCCTCCTTAATTTGATGGTTTTGATGACTTCGATCAAGAAGAGCATTGTTTGTATTCCACGGAGGAGACATTCACTTTGATGCAATGTGCTGAGGTTGAAAGGTCTTGTATGATGTTCACCATCTCAGAAAGGATACCAAGGATTGGTGGAAGACTACCAAGGTCACCAAATTTAGTGATCAAGAAGTGATTGCTTGGGGAAGTTTTAAGGAGGCTTACCAAAGCCCTTTTTTTTGCTTATTAGTGCAACTTAAAACAACGTGAGTTCTTGGAATTGCAACAATACCACATGACAATGACACAATACTTGAATAAGTTCATCAAGTTGGAGAAGTACTATACCCTGAAGAAAGATGAAAGAGAAATAGCTCACCATTTGTCCAAGGCTTGAATCTAGAGCTGAGGACTAAGACTATTTTGGGTAATTACAAGACCCCCAATGATGTCTCCGAGCTAGCTAAATGGTTGAGAAGGATGATCATGAACGCTAGAGAGATAAAAAAGGAAAAACCAGATACAATAAATCGTGCATAATAAACTTGGATGAGATCAATGTCGTTAATGCTCAACAGGCGTGAAAACCACCGGGATAATCGTGCAAGGCCCTATGTTCCCCGTGTGCACCACCACCACAACAATGCCTTCAACCGCCACAAGGTGTTTGTGCTTGTTACGGGATGAATCACCCAGGAGAATGTCGAAGGAAGATTGGAGCTTGTAACCACTGCGGAGAGTACGAGCATTACATTAAGGATTGTCCTAATCGAAAGAAGGAAGGTTAAAATCCCCGAGGCACAAGAGATGCCAACCCAGCGATCTGAGGCAAGGCTTATAATATGGAAGTCAGTGCAACTCAACATAGTTAGAATGTTATTAGAGGTACTCTCTCCATAATTGGACTCACTGCCATTATATTATTTTAATTTGGGTGCTACGGTCTTATTCATCCATTGATTGCACCACTACATTGAATATGTCCTTATAAGACATGAGCTACAAGATCGTTGAGAAGGATTCAAATGTGTATTCAAGAAGTTTAACTAATACGAAAGAACAAATCAAATAAATATAACGACACCAATGAAAAACCTTCATACCATCAAGTATATTTCAAAATGTACACATACAGTAAAGGTCCATGACTATTCAGTTGACCTAATAGTCACAATATTATATTGGATATGAATTGATTGTCACGATGTTATATTGATTATGAATTGATTCTTACCATAGTGTAGTGCAAATATACAAGAAAATGACTAGCATTAACTAACATCATGAGTATCATAGTGGTCAACAAGTCACAATTAAAGGCATTGCATCGGATGAGGAAAATATGATTGTGTCATAAATACGAACTCATTAATTACTTAAGAGAACTCATTAATTACTTAAGAAAAAGGATGAAGATGATACTTAGCGAGTATCATCAGCATTGAACTCTCTAAAAATGAGTTCTAATAGTTGTAATTGTCTAAATTCTTTTAAATATGTTTTCAAAAAGAGAAATCGATGACAACTCTTGTATTGGAAATAACTTCAATTTCCAAAGCACCGTATCACTCGAAGAAGCAATCCTTGATAAAGCTCTCACTCGAATTCGAGCGCATCAATTTTATTTATAAAGAAGAAAGTAGATCGATTACATGATGCTTACAGTAATTATTGCATCCGACGAGGTCCGGAGGTATTCGGCAATTAAAACTGGCCAAAACATTTACTTACCGAATATATGGAAAAAAACTTAAAAAATGAAAATCCAAAAGATATCATCGTGTGTCCCAACTATCATGGATACGTTCTTCATTCTCAACGAACACTTCGGTTTCGTGACAGGATTTGCATATATTAGGATGCGTTTGTACGTATAACTAAATATTTCCTGAAGAGAGGGCATAAGGGAAACGATGCCACCGATCACAACCAGCGCCAAAGCACATCGTAATACACATTTCATATACAACAACACATCAACTTCTCATGATCTTAGTCACTGATTTCTCTCTCCATATATATATATATATTTTTATACATTAATTTACAAAGATGGCTCAATACTTTTTACAGAACGACCAAATGCATCCAAATTAAAACAAATCATGCTCAGAACTATTCTTTTTATTTATCGACAGCCAAAGGGATCTCTGCAATCCACGTTGCATCCTACAAAGACCAAAACATGTCGCATATACATAGCAGCATTAGTCAGCAGCTCCAGTGCCTCGATCCAATTCCATCTCCTGGACCTGCGTCCTGTCCTCTGCTGCCGGTTGGTCACCTCCCTTGGCCTCCTCCGCCACTGCCACAAACAGATGCATAAAACATGTAAGCTACAAGTGTAATTTGATGAACTGTTCAGTTCAGCTACAAGCTGAAGGCTTTAACCTTTCCTCTCTGTCTCGTTCGCGGGGGAGGAGCGAGACCGCCGTCCGCCGCCGAACATAGAGGTGACCGCGCCTCTGATCGTCCCCATGACCCCGACCCCTCGTCCGCCGCCGCTGTCGCTGGACTCGGTCGCCGCCGGAGCTTCCTTATGTACCTTCTCCTTTCTCATTCTCAGCGTGTCCGATATCATTTCGGACAGCGCCCTGTCCTCCTCGCCGGGCTTCAGCTTCTCAGTTAGGTACCCCGTCACACCCACGCCGGGCTGCTTCATCGTGCTCGCACCGACGTCCTCGGAGGTCGCAGGTCCCGGGTGCACCTTCTCCATGACGGCCGTCCCTGCCTCCGCTACCTTGCTGTACACGGTCGATGCCGCGTCCTTCGCCGTCGACGATATCTTCTCGGTATAGCTCTGTGCTCCCTCGCCGGCGCCGGCCGTTGCAGCGCCCTGCACTTTCTCCTTCACGGTCACGCCCGCTTGCGCCACCTTCTCGTACACCGTCGCCGCTGTGGCCTTCGTCGCAGAAGACAGCTTCCCCGTGTAGCTCTGCGTTCGACCTTCCTCTTCCTTGGCTGCGGCATTCTGTTCTCGGCTTTCCTGGGATTTCTCAGCAGAGATCGCCCTCGGCTGCTCGGAGATGGCCATGGCCTCGAATGACTGGATAACCGGAGACTCGCCCACCTCGTCGCTGGCTGCACCAAGGTTATCGTTCGTTGTGTTCTAAAACCAGCAACTAGATTGAGCTCGAGAAACAAAACTCACCTCGAAGTTGGCCGGACGTGGCGGACTTCGGGGCGCCGGGATCCTCTTCCAAACCCCCCATGACCTCCCTCAGGGGCACCTTCTCCCAGTCCATGATGTGCCCGGCGGCGCTCGCAGCGGCTGGGCCGGTGGTTCCGGCGTCGTGCTCTGCAACCACCGTTGGCTCACAGTGAGATAATTAGTGGGCGACATGATCACTACTATCAAATTTCTCGACAAGAATGGACGTACTGGCGCTGATGCCTCCATGGACCTCTGGATCGTTCGCCCTCTCGCCGCCGCCTTCTTCTTCCTCGTTTTCGTCCTCCTCGTAACCGTCCTCTTCCTCGCTCGTGTCCTGATCGTGCATGTCGTCGTCATGGCTGTCGTGGCCATGGCCATGGCCATGGCCGTGCTTCATCTTGATGGTGTCCTTAATCTTCTTCACCTTCTCCTTCACCTTCTTGAGAACCGGCTTCTTCTCATGGTGCCCGTGCTCCTCCTCTTCGCCCTCAATAGCTACAACACATCAACAATAAAGATCAATTGCTAACACCGCGCCATTAACGACATGTAGTGAAACTGGCACAGGTTAACAGAGCTGCTGACCTCCATGAAGACCGGTTCTGTGAGGGTCGTCTGGATGCGCGCGGCCGAGCGGGGGAACGACACCGTGTTCCATTGCCATGCCGATCGAGATTGCTAAGGAGTTGGAGGAGAAGAATTAATATAGAAAGGATTTAAGAGGATGGAGGATAAAGTTTGGTGGATGGGTCGTGTTCTTAGGTGCCACATGTGGGTGTACGTGGTGGCTGCATGGAGTCAGGCAACCAGTGACGTTTATGAGACGTGGCGCAACGACGAGGGTGGCCACGTCTATGGGTCGTGTTCTTAGATCGGACAGAAGATCGAATTATGTGCTAATTAAATCATTGATTCAACAATACAGATAATATTATACATAATAATATATTACACGTTAAATTGTAAAATCATTTGATTTTTTTTTAAATATAATAATTCTTAATTTAAGTTTCGAGTTAATTTTATTTTCTCTCGACCATGAATCTTATTGTTTCCTTCCTGATTTTCTCACCTTTCTCATCAGCCTTATTGCTTTCCTTTTTCGTCTCTCTGCTAATCCAACTCATCCCTCTTATATTTAATTTCTTCTTAATTGTTACACCATTCAATTTTAATAATTTTATCTTTTCTTCGTTCTTTTGGTGTAAGACTTCTTTTTTTTTATCAATACTCTCCGTCCATCCGGTTCAATATAATGATAGGGGATTGATCCTTGCTTGGCGAGCTTTGGCATGTACAGGTATGTTTCTATTATTAGTTTTCTTTTTTAACTTTTAAAGTTCAACCAATTTTTTGCCGGGTTCATTTTGTGGCGACGGTCAGTCAATTCTGGACTGACATTGGTCAAAAGGTTGATCGTTTTGTACAACAACAACAATAATAATAATAATAATAATAATAATAATAATAATAATAATAATAATAATAATAATAATAAAATAATAATAATAATAATAATAATAATAATAATAATAATAATAATAATAATAACATTTGCAATTTATGTGTGTGTATTTGATATATGATAATTATGACAAATCTAATATCTTACGTTCAAATATATATGCTATAACCGAATTTATTATTATTAGAGCATGAACATTTTTAACAATAATTTCTTAGTTTTTTTTTCCGATAATAGGAAAAAGGAGGCCGAGGAAAGAACTAGAAAAGTTGATGTAAATGTAATACCAATTTAAAGCACTTTCTATTTTACTTGATCACCTATCAAATTAGATTTAATGACAAATAAGATATATCTGGCCCATCTGAAAATATTATTTAGTTTTATAAATTCCTTTCTGTAAAACTAAAAGATTAACCACTTACAGTATATTTTTTTTCTAATTTCATCTCATTTTTTAAAGAATTTTCATGTGTATATTTTTAAAAACAAGTTGACCCAATAAAAAAGGCAATTGGTGTAATATTCCTTTAATGTTGAAAGTTTAATACGAAGAGTAAATGATTTAATGATCTTTATTTGAATTGTGTTAAACGATACCTTAATTATCAGATGCATCATTAAAATGGAAAAGTTATTTGAAAATAATAATTTGATTATTTGTTAACTGAAAAGTATTTTTAAGAGATCACGATACAAATATTAAACTCAAGAGTATAGTTTACTTTTGCAGAATGTATGTTGCCCTTTTTAGAATAGTCAAAAAGTGATTGATACTTCAAAATGAGTGAGGGAGCCGGGAATTTATTTTCGTTCACTAGCTAGTTAAGTTAACGACATTTTGCATTTCTATTTAGAATTTAACATTGAGTTCAACTTGTTTTCTAATATATATAAATATTAAGATAAATTCAAAGGTGAAATAAAAACTTGTGCATGTACATTAATTTTTAATCCATTATTATTATTATTATTATTAACATTAATTTTTAATCCATTATTATTATTATTATTATTAACATTAATTTTTAATCCATTATTATTATTATTATTATTAACATTAATTTTTAATCCATTATTATTATTATTATTATTATTATTATTATTATTATTATTATTATTATTATTATTATTATTATTATTATTATTATTATTATTATTATTATTATCATCAAATAGATAATTATTTATTTTAATATAGTATATTAGGTTTTAAATAACATTTATAATAAATAGATAATCTAAAAATTAATACAAGAGAAGCAACTTTGTGATGGAAAAAAAATATGATGACAATAAATAAGTTAAAGACACAAAAAATATAATATATAAAAATTATTAATTAACTAAGAAACAAGAAAATTTGAAAGGAGAATGATAAAAGAAATTAAAAACAACGAAATAGATGAAATTGTTTATCGAATTACTAATAATATAAGAGCGAAAAGAATTTTTGGGATGCCCAGAGTGAATGCGAATTATGAGAAAAAAAACATAAATAGGTTAAAAGTCTAATGGGTTTCGAACCGTAGACGTGTTGGATTGAAGCAACACCATGAGTGAACAACTTTAGTAGCTTAAATCTTTTGTGCATATCGAATTTAACGCAACCGCAACAGCAACCGCATCGCCAGTTCGAAACCAAAATACTTATGTGCTCATAAAGTAAACTCGCGAACCAATAATTTAGGCACAAGTATAAAAGGACCTCTCATCTCGAAGGCGCCATATTCGAATTCCAAAGTCCTCCAAAAGCCTTTCCTCCTCCGTTCCACTCCTCTCCGGCGAGGTAGACGGCGAAGAGGAAACCTAGATGCGAACTCGCTTCCTCGCCGATAACGAATCACCGATCGAAATCCCACCGCGGTTCCGTTTCGATCCGATCACCTCCTCCTTCAATGCTTCTCCGAGATCGTGGTCGAGGTCGAGAACTGTAGGAGTACCTCTCGGACGTCATCCCTCGCCTCCTTGATGTAGGTTCGGCTCATAAACTTCTGTTGCCGATGAATCCACGGTAAATCAGCGAGGAACAATGCAAACATTGAAATATTTTTGTCTCAAGTTTTAGTTTGGTGATCATGTTTGTGATTGCAAGGTAAAGCAAAAAAAAAGATGTTTGAGTTTATATTTTGATGTGTTAATTGTAGGAAGATGACGAAGTGGCACTGGAAAAGGAATGGAAGTGCTTAGATTTCTGTTCAGATGCTTGTATCTGTGAACAGAAGGAGGTAAGATTAGTTAATTTGTTGTGTTCTTGTTCTTGTTCTTGAACAATATTGTCACCGTGTAGCATATTCTATTGGTTGTAAATCCTCCGGGAACGGGATCTGAGAAGCAACTTTTCTACGAAATAGTTTGAGTTAATGCTCCCTCACTGTGAGTAATTCGAGAGATTACTCATAGTTAGCGTTTTATTATGGTGTTATAGTTAGATTATGATTGGTTTTGTAGAACAATTCTGTTGGGTACTCCAAGAAAGAAGGTGATGGAATTTTCTTTGAGGTTCTCAACATCAAAATTCCTATGGTATATCTCTTCTTTACTCTTTGCTTTTTCCTTTTTCTCTTTGGATTTCTGAGATAGACCCTATACTTTCGATGCAACTTCATAATGAATTAGATAAATGTTTCTGTTAAAGAGGACGCAATGACATATGTATTATTATCTATAATCTCACAAAAAAAAGTTTAAAGCTTAAAGCTTATTGGCATCGAAAACATAAAAATGTACGTTAACACTGCAGTCTCAAGTTGCAACACTTTCAAGGGATATAGAACATTGTAAATGAGTTTTTTACTTCTAGTTATTATTTGTTATCAATAGAGCTTCCTTTCTATGCCTTTATTTAAAAAAAAGCATCTTAAGTCAGATATTATGACTGCATCTTCCGAATATAAGAAATGTTAGGAGGACAAAGAACCTCTATTCAAGAAGCATTTCCTCAATCTGGGAACAATATGTGTGAGTTCTATTTGATATTATTCTGTTCAAATGACAGCTCGAAGCCTATCCTGTTTGATTATCTCAAGCACCTAAGATACATCAGGATTTTATATACAATAACCTTCATTATGAAGTTGCATCGAAAGTATAAGGTAAATGGACTCACCACAATGTTAACTGCATTGATGATCCTTTACGTGAATCACTGATGTTAATAATGTTCCAATATAAAAAAAAACTGATGCTATAATGTTTGGTTATTATTGAAAATTGTAACTTTAGAATTAACAAAATGTGCATAAACTGCAAACTTTCTGAATGGTAGTGATTTGCTGGTAATTCCTTGTGTATTCATGATCTCTTTGGTTAACTTAGGGAAATGGAAAAGACAGTTTTGCAACAGTGCAGGATTCAGAATTTACATCATAGTGTACCTGGTGTAAATATTTTGAAGTCCTTATTAAGAAACGTGTGTCATATTTGTCTCTTTTAGGAACTTATTGACAAAGCTGGAGTTACGGTCCCTTATCGGTCGTGCTAGTCTTCTGGATAGTTTTGACTGTTCTGTTCTTCTGTCAAATATGGATGTTCTTACTTGAAAAAGGCAATGGATACTACGAGAGTACCTCAATTTGAGATTCACAAAGGAAAGTTATGGTATCAATGCTGAAGTGTCTAATATAGAAGATTTCAGTTCTCTCCTACCAATTACTTAAATTTGGGATGAGGTCCAAAAGTGATGACTTCATGGTAAATACAAGTGATGCTTTGAGATTAGTTGGCGTTCACCTAGTAGAAAGTTCATGGGAAATTTCGCCTATGAAAATTCTCCTGAATAGGCTTCACCCTCTGCATTGGATATGGATCTTATAGATATCTATGATAATGAGCTCCTTGAAAAAGGTTCCATACCCTACCAAATCACAGATGATTAACCATCTTATGTGCTTGCTTTAGAAGATTCTTTGTTCTTTTTTGAGTCGATGTCTTAGCCTAATGATCTCAACCATTTCTTGGATGTAAGAGGAGGCATAACAAGAATTAATTGTCAAGATGAAACCATAAATAGATTTAACAAGGACGTGCAGAAGACAAGGCAATTTGATCCCTGTGTTGTCCCTGAAGTAAATCCCAGTAGGTGGTCTTTTAAAGGTTACAAAATTAGTCTTTCAGATCTTATCTTGGTCCTGATGGAAAATATTAATCGGAGATAATAGCTGTTCTAGAAGAATGTTTTTTGACAAAGAACAACCTGGTTCGAAACTTTTCAAAGAAAAGACTTCTGGAAGTGATTCCTGCAAACTCTATAATCAGTATTCTGCAAATGGTGCTGATTAATGGGTAGTTATGTTCATGTTCTCTACTATTAGTTATGTTATTTACTTATAGTAACTAACCATTCATGTTATAAATATACGGATGGTTCTATCTTTGTGGGCAGCCTTTGAGAAGTTTATTATCATCCTTGTAATTGGAGTTTGGTCCACTCCACACGGACTGTGGAGATTTGTCATCTCGAATGGACAAGTTATTAGTTGTAACAGTGTTTAAGATTCTTGCACTTTTACTACTAATAATATTTATCTTAGTTTTATTTCTCTAGTTATTCTCGTTTATATTTCCAGCCTCTATCACATATCTTTTGTGCTTCTTTGGAGTTCATGTTGCTTATTTATGTATAACTCGATTGTCATGAGGCATTACCCAAGCATCAGAAAATTTCAGGTCTTTTGAGTTGTTACTTGAAAACTCGTGCAGGAAGTCTGACAAACAAATAATTGTCTCTCATCCATCCAACACCGTACCATATTAAGGTGATTTTAAGATTTAATTTAAGAACCCTGAAAAGATACTTATCCTAGATAGATTTTTGGTTGCCATTCACTCAGATTTTAAATCACTGCCGATAACGTTGAATATGATGAAAACTGCTTGTGTACCTTCAAGTAACTCAAATAAAGTAAATAACAGGCAGTTTGAAAGTTCTTGAAGGGTTTATTGAATTTGGACTGCTTAGTAACTTGTCATGAGTAAAATTGAAATGCTGCAAATGAAGGAAACTTCATGTTCTTAATCGTGTTCTATTTTGTTGATGGTATAAGCATAGAAACATACCAAGCTAATGCTTATTCAGGCCATTTTGAGCTGTTATACTATTAGTTACAGGGATTGATAAATTTATTCTTTTATTTTATTTGCAAGAGATGCAATGGCTCTCTTCCCTTACAACAAATTCAGTATAATATTGGAAGGCTCAATTTCATCATCTAATTGTACTCCTTATCTCCTTATTCAGATTATTTTATGTTGATATTGCAAAATGGCCATCTTCTCATGGCACTTTGTGAAGGCTTTGATTAACCACAGGATTCTGGATCCACAATGGTTAGTTACGATATGTATCTTGCTTATGCTAGAAGTTCATACAACTTTCAAGGGGAGCATTTACTTCAATATTTGTAGAATGAAACTATCTTTATTCATATATAAATTGCTTCATTTTAATTGGACATAAGCAAAATTTTAGATCTCGTTGATTTATCAAGTTTATGGATTCTTTTATGATTGTATTAGACAGCCCCTCATTGTTACATGCTTAACTTATTCAGCTTAGAAGGATTTTCCTATTGATCACATAGTCGTTCTATTTTGATGTTTTGACTCTTTCTTCTGTGATTTTCTTGATCTTTGAATGAAAGTTTGTGGAAGTCATAATGGAATCGTCCCATGCAATATGCAGCAGCTGCCAGTCATGGCATGAATTTGCAATTATTTTGCTTTCATGCTCCCGAGTTGACTTATGAAATCATCGTAAGCTGCTGCATCCGAAATACAAAAGTTGAGTAGAGGCCTGTCTAGCAATGCCAGAATCAGAATTCCTTGGTTACAGTTTCTTATGTAAGTCCCCTCTCAGCTCATGCGTCATGCAATAGTCATCTGGTGGTCTCCTAGAGTTCCTAGACTGATTAAATGAACGCAGGATTCAGGCTATTGGGCTACGTATCTCAAGAGAGCATTAATAAACGATACACTAATGAAGGTTGCTGGGGTATCTCTTGTAGCATAATGTTCAATTGACCATTCCCTTTTCTTGTATCGTCTTGTACATTGTATACAAGATTGCTCTACTTGTAAAATTCTCATTTTGTCAATTGTAAAGTTCCAATAGCATTGATGTTTTAGGACTGGAAAGTTGGAGTGAATAGCAACTTTTTTTAACACACTTGGAATATATATGCGCTCAATCAAGTATCAGTAAAATTTTCTCTTTTTTGTAAAATAACGGAAAAACATTTGCACTCATCAAAAGAATGTGTCAGGATGTACAAGCTATATATATTTGATCACAAAGCCTTACTGGCCATGCAAGCCCTGGATTTGGAACATGATGCATCCAGAACTTGCCTATACAGAAAACTCATTCTATATCCCGCTACTAAAAAATATTAATTTTTCATAGAATTTTTAAGAGATCTGATCGTCATCACAAGCTGTTGTCTCTCACCTTCAACCTCTGCAAACTTTAGGCTTATCTTAGAGTACATTTCTTGCATTTCCTTCAACTCAATTTCCATTGCTTCATTTTGTTTCTTCAATGCAACTATTTCATTTAGTACTTCAGCTGTCATATGCTGCTTGTCAGTACAACAACCAAAGTTCACCTGTTCTTTCTTTGATAGAGCTCCAAAATTGCTGCAGTGCCAATAATGATTAGAGACTTGAAATATTCTTTAAGTTTGTTAACTTGTAAGTGCTGATATAACAACTATTGCTAGGAAGATATTGCAGTTCACCTTATTTTCGGTTCCTCAACAGTGTTCATGTCTTCAATGATTCTTCTATCTCCATTAGTGGTCTGTTTCTGACAATCACCATTGATTTTAACGTCATATGCAGTGTACTTGGAGCTTTTATAAGAGTGTTCATCATTCTGTATAAATAGATTTGAAGTCATAGAATTAATATTTTTAGGAAGTGTAAATTTCTTATTACCTAAATCCATTTGATATATATCATCGAAATAGAAAACACATTTAACATAGGCATAATATGCACACTATAATGCTTTTATATTTATCCTGCTATAACACACTTGGAACATTAAATTCTACTTAATTTTGATGATATTCTAGTGAAGGCTATTTAAGTTAATTAATTTCCTCGAAGATGAAGGTCTTCTTGCAATTAGGATGCTGATGTTGATCAAATTTCTTTATATGATTTAGAAATATGGCTACATTTCGGCTGATATCTCATGAAACTGCTGTATGTAAATTGTGTTCCATGATAAATTGATAATTCTGCCTTCCCTCTCAGACCAAGTAGTATAGCCAATCAAGTACCTTATACAAACTGGAAAATACAATCATAAGCTAGCCTTTCTGAGTCTGCCAAATTAGATAACTGAACAGATGAATTATAGACCTCCAGGAATAACTGTAATCCTGTATGAATGAAGTTTAGTGCTGGGAGTGGGCATGAACTTACCTTGGAGTGATCAACTCCTACTTTATTGCTCAGGTTATTCATTCCCGTTTCTTCAGCAAATGATGATTCAACAAGCTTTGCTCGTGCCTGAAAAACATGCAATTATTTAACTACACAAATAGTAATGCAGCAGATTTGACTGAAGCAATGAATTGTTTGTATTTCCACCCAATTTCCTTTTCTTGGTCATCTATGGCCTAAAATGTGCATGAGCTAATTTACATGTGTGAATTTGTGGTTGCTGTTTATATCCATTTCTGTTTGCCTTTGAGTGGAGTTGCCATTGCAAACTGTGAGTAGCTGATGTTGCACGGGTGAAACTATTTATATGTTTTCAATAGAATCTACAAATGCATAAGCAGATGTATCTTTGTTATTTTTCTCTTACCTTCGTGTCTGTAGTTCCGTGATTTTCCATTGTCTCCTCTCTCCCGTGGATCATATTTTCAATAAAAGGTCTATCTATCTTGTTCTCCATCTCGTCTGACGTGTTATCTTTCAGGTCTCTATACCGCAGTCTCAGGTTTGCTATCTCAGAGCTCAGTATTCTGATCCTTGTGTCCTTGTCATTCTTCACATCTCTGAGATCATCTATTTCCTTCATTGATTTAGTTACTTCGCCCCTCAATTCTAATAGTTCTTTCTTAAGCATTTGATTTTCTAAACTTTTGCCTTCCTTCACTTCCTGAGTTGCTTTAGTTGATTCCTTTAGTTCTTCCATCTCAGTCAGTAATTTTTCTTTCTGTTTGACCTGTTCCAAGAGGAAATATTTCTCTTGTTCGAGTTTTTCCATCTCACTTTTGAGAATCTCTATCTCTTCTAAGGAGGTCTTCAACTTTACTTTCTCGCTCTGCTTACACTTTTCAAGTTCTTCTCGCTTCTCTTTGAGTTCCAGGACTAGCCTATCTGTTTCTTGTGATTTGAAATCTACCAAGGCTAGTATCTGCTGAAATTTCATGTGGTATTGGCCTTGAATTAATTTCTGGTTTTTATTAGTTTTCTCTAATTGCTCATCCAGATAGCCTTTCTCGGAGCGCAACTTACTAGTTTCCTTTAGTGCTTGCATGACTAGCTTCTCATTCCCGAGAAATGCATATGAAATTTGTGCAGCAAGACTTTTAATTTCAGCTTGAAGACACTCAGCAGTGTTAGCATTGTGCCATTTTGTTTTCCTCAATTCCTCCTCTGCCTTTATGGCCCTTTTTTCTTGCTCAACCTTTTCAAATGTGATGGTTGCGAGGTCTTCTTCAAAAGCTTCAGTCTGTTGCTGAAGTTCTTTCTCTAAGTTCTCAACATGGGCTTCGAGGTCAGTGATAATTGCTAGATGTGCTGAGCACTCATATTGCATCCTGAGCTGTTCACGCAATTGCGTCTGCTCCAACTTGGAAGAGATGTCATGGTTTTCTTGTTTAAGAATCTCGTAGTCCAAAGCAAGTTGTTCCATTTGCATTTCCAAATCTTCTCTTTCTTTTCTGTAAAGTTCTACCTCATTATTAAGGTCAACGACATCCTCGTCCTGTGAATGTGTCCCCTTCATATTGTCATGCTCCATCACCAGTAGGTCTAAAGCATGCTGCTCTTCAGCGTCATTCTCGAATTTTGTGTCAAGTGATTGTTCTTTACTTTCAGATATTTGTAAGTATCGGAGCTTATTTCCATGTTCCTTGCCCTGGGGCCCATCAATTTCCGCATCTATTTTGCTGCATCTGATGCGGAGCATCTCCCTATTCCTCTGCTCCAAGAGTTCATCAAGATCTCTTACAGCAAGTATCAGTTCGGCATTAGCCTCCTGTGTCTTTTGCAATTGCAACCGAAGATTTGAATTCAAGTTTTTCTCATGGCTTAATTCTTGCTTGATTTCTTCAACCACAGATAAAGGGTCTTCAGTGAGTTGTGAATTAATTGGAGGACCATTTGCTGTTCTTTGTGAGACTTTAAGTTCTTTACATTCTCTTTCCAATGCATCTCTCTCTTCTTTGAGGTCACTTATCTCTCTGGAAAGATCGTTTCCACGTTTGTTTTCCTTAACTACTTGCTTCCGAAGTGTCTGCAGCTCCAGATCTGAGATTTCCACTTTTCTTGTCAATAAAACTACCTCGCTTCTTAGCTTCTCAAGAGGGTCATCTGAATATTGTGATCTTTCTCTTAGCTCTGCCTCGCCTGAGCTGTTGATTGACCCATCTGAGCTTCCATCAGGAGCTGAAGTGCCTGACCAATCACCTGAGCTGTTCATAAACTTTTGTGGGGTCCTCACATGAGCAAGAGGTGAGAGGATTCTAGTAGAGTCCATTTGGCTATTATTCTGCTTGATGCCATCCTCTCTTGGGGTGTATATCCCTGAATTGGTGTCTGAACCTGATGCTGATATAACATCAAAACTGTGTGATTTCATGAGGTTTCCATTAGAATCAGCATAGAGCGGAATATCCCTGCTTGACGGGAACTTGATCCGTGCTGGCCTGTTTATAAGTGAACCATCCTGCAAAAAGTCACAGCCAAAATCTAGTGAGTTTAGGCATTCCAATCATGTGTGCTTTTATGTAGAGGATGCCCTAATTCTTCTGCAAAAGGATCACTTCTGAACTCTGGCACATTAAGACACTTACTATGTGCATAACTTTGCAAATATTTCACTTCATTAAGTTTAACTACTGCAGAGTTTCACATATAAAATCACAACTCTGTTATGTTCTATAATTGTCTTCCTACGACGCAGTTAAATTAGAATTATTCAGCAAAGCATCTTTCTTAAAAATCCTATCCTTTTTAAGTTGGTGTTACAACAGCAGCTATAAACACTTTCAACAGATTTTGCCTTACCCTCATAGGATTAGTGTTGTTTGTTCCATTAAGAACTTTGAGGCCTTCTTCATTGTCAACCTTGGTTAACTGACTATGTAATGTTTTCCTTTGTTGTTTGGCCAACATTGTGTCTCCATTTTCACCAGCATCTCTGAAATTCAAGGCAATTGTCAACAGGGATGTCAAACATAAATCAGATTATGTGCTTGGTATGGATATTTGCAACTATTGTTTGTTTCTTTACCTTCCATCTCCATCTATCTGCATTCTCTGGATAGTGACCTATTAAATGAAATAATAAGAAAATATAAGTTTTATAACCAAATATTTCTGGCCTATCATTCACATGATGCCATTCATATGTTCATCTTTTCCTAGACAAGAGGCATTGGGAATTCGTGGTACATTTAGGTACATGAAACATTGGGGAATATTTGAGTTTACTATGGGAAGAGAAACAAGTCTTTAACCTTCAGTATAGCACAATATGTTATCATCTCCTTGTTTTAGGAGGAGTGTTGGTGATCTCCTTTGTTTTTTTTTTCTTTTTGAAAGATCATGTTATTATCTCTTTATCTGTGACCAAATTGGAATTTTGTCCTGTTGATTGAAATCAATGCTAATTAATTCTTGCGAGAACTCACATGTAAGGTGGCTCCTCCTGCATTTGATGCCTGCAGATGGAGAGAAAGAGTGGATGCCTTAAATGCCTCAGCATAATCTGCCAGATTAACAGTGGCCTCCCCCAAAAATCCAGCTTTGACTGATCCCTGTCAAAGTTTACCAAGTCAGGGATAACCGGAAGCATATTACCAATGAAGAAAGATTCCAGAAAATGTTTAGGGGCTCTTATTACCGATCCAGAAACAATAAAATGGTAAACTTTCTCATTGATCTTTCCGGTCTTGGGATCGCGAACTAGCTTCACTGTTTCATACACTGGATTCACCCAATCGCAGGTTCCATCAACCACAGCAACCTTTTCGGATCTTGCAGTTGGCTTTCCAGCATCCACAGGAATCAAGCTCACTATCACCTCTGATCCTATGCTCGGTGCCTAGTCACATTTACAATAACGTCAGAGCCAGCAGGAGAGACCATAAATTATTTCTTCCTCAATACACTCATCAATCATCAAGACTCAGCATCCATTCATCTAACCCAAAATCTCATATTGCGTTGCCGACAGTAGCATTAGATTGACATGAGTAGCAATAAGATACAGGAATCCAAGATACAGACAGGCAGACAGACCTGCGTCAGTTGAAACTGCAATTTGAACACGGATTTGATCTTGTTCTTCTCGCCCCTCCATCTCCCCACCTTGAACATCTTTTTTTAAACTCTCCTCCTCCTCAAATCCTCATCATAACCGGAAAGCCGGGAATCTCTGATCGGCCGTCAGCGTTGAATGCAGGACAGCAGCAGAAATCACCACATGCATCCGCGTGCACAGAAGATCCGGCATTGCGAGTGGGCATCGGCCTCCCTTTCATTCCTTACACATGTCACGCACACTGCAGGAGGGGGGCAGGAAACATGGGAGGAAGAACCTCTCTGACAGAGGAAGGAGGAAGTATATTGCAAGTGGGGTGCTGCTGTAACTCACCAAACACCACGGGGCGGAGGAGGAGGAAGAGAAGGGGAGAATATACTGATGGCTAGGAAGAAGAGGATTGGAAGAAAACAAAGGTGAGCAGATCTGAAGTGGGCTGGCTCAGTGACTTGTGCCTCTCTCACTGAGCTTGTTGAACAGAGGCTCTTGTTTGGGGGACGAGAGAGAGGTTTGAAATAACTCAACGTTGAGGAAATTAAAAAGAAAAGAAAATGAGGAGCTTCAATGAAGTAAAATACAATGTTGGCAATAATAAGATATGAGGGAGAGGGGAGTGGAGCTGATGATGTGAGACTTGGGGGGGTTGGGATGTTATTATAAGATGTCTTGTTTTGGTTTGTGATTGCTTGAGATTTAATGGAAGATAGAGCTGTGCAGTTCAGGATGATGACGCTCTCTTTAGCTTTGACATTTGTGCCCACTGTGGGGTTCGCCCTCTTTTAGCAATTATAACCGTGGGGGTTGAGGACTATTTAGTATTTAGAAGGGGATCTCTCGCTCTTTTCTACTTCCTAAATCTGGTGACAGGTGAACTCATGCATCCTTTTCTTCTTCTTTTTTTCTCTCTCTCTCTCTCTCTCTTGTTAGCATTTACTTCCTCTTATCTCTCTTCATGCAGCACTTTCTCCTTTTTATATTTTCAAAAAGTAAAAGTTTTGGCTTAATTGCGGTGCACTTGTTTACCTAAGAAGCATTAAGACCTTCTGTTCTTTTATCGCAGCGGTTCTTAATGTGCTTATGTGTCCCTCAAAAGTAGTTCCATGCGTATATTCTGTTTAAGCTTAAATATGTATGTATGTAATTATGTATTATATGTTAATCAGATTTTGAGTTAGACATTTAGTTATCAAATATTCATACTAAATTTTAGTAAGTGCATTATCCTGGGATCAAGCATGGTCATTCACTTATTAAAACTCGATGAACTTTTATTCTTTGTTGTACTTAAGTTTAACAAAAATAGAAGGGAATTAATACCTTGGCATGATCGACACTTTTCTTAGTTTTCTCGGATCCACTCGAACACATGATCGATTGATTTACATGATCTTCTATTTACACTATATATATATGTGAAGTTGGATTTTTAAACCCTAAAGCGCCCATCAAAAGTCAATGAGCATTTTTTATTAAATTAGATATAAATCTATCTGTCAAATGAAGCTTAATTGGGGGTGACCCAGCAAATCATTATTGAATCTCAAACATGTCTACATTCTATATATAAAGCAAATGAAAAAAATATGGGAGACTTGAATCCGGGAAAAATGATGGAGAAATAAGTGATAATATGAGTCCAATTTACTTGAATATGTAAGCTCATATCAGTATTATATATTTCAATTTCTTATTACATATTACATGTAATTTACATTTTATTCATTTTTTCTTTTAATATATATTTGAGTGATTTGTTCTTTTAATATTAGGAAAATTCTATATTTTGAATCTTACGTATGCTGACTTTCTTGAAAGGATTTGCTCTAATCCACCTTGGAGCGATATGCGGGCTTGTCTCATCTGATTTTGTTGGATCCTAATCAGGTAATGGTTTGGTTTTTTCGATGATGTTCTATCTGAACTTAATCATGTAAGTACCAGATCTTAAAGTTGGGTACCCGGTGCTTTCCTTGCTTTTGGACAGAGCACCTCCTCCTCCCCACCCTCTGTACATCAGATTTTTTTCACATGATCCTCTCTTGTAAATCTCCCCTGCTTCATGCTTTGTCCCCCACCCATACCATCTTAAAGAGACATCATTAACTGTTAATTAGATATAGTAGTGCATCCAACTCCTTGGGTTATCCCTCAGTTCATATTGAAAAGAAAAAAAAAAAAAGATCCCCTTGCTTATACATGTTATTCTGCACTGAAACCCTCCTTGGACTTTGTAAATATAAAACTGAGAGTATCTGGTTAGATTTGTCAAATTGTTATAATAAAAAAACAAGTACATGAATTCTCACAAAGAAGCAGTGAGTCAGTGACCTCAGTTCTGATGAATGGTGAAACACTTGGCCACCTTCACTGCATGCTCCTACCCCATGTTCATGTATCTCTTTCCACTCCCTTTATTTTCATTTTTATAATTCTACTGTGCTAGCCATGAACATAGTGCTTGGCAACAAATGTCACACATGATACCAAATCCAAGCTCATATGGACACCCATTGGTACAATTCTTGTTCCCTTTAACAGAAGTGGGCATGCTGTGTGTGTGTGCCCTTCTGGAACATGGTCCCCCTGTGGCACAATTCTTTGTTAGAGTTGTACCATGATAGCCCTCCACCCATCTTTCTCCCATGGACTACAAGAGCTGATAAGCCTAATGGGAGGAGTTGAGCCCTTGGATTGTGCTGCCTTGGTCCCCTTTGGAGCATTTAAAGTCCCCCTCATCAGGGTCAGTCAAGTGGAGGAAGAGAATGGGGTTTTGGGTGTTTCCCTGGCTTTAGTCTCAACTGTTTTCATGCAGTCTAAATTGCATTCACCTAATGCCTTGTCTTCTTGTTTTGTGTTTGACTCCAACCCTAGCCACTCAGGTGACAAATCAGACTATGGAATGATAGCACAATAATTTTTCAGTATCTTCTAACGTTCTGGAGTCAATTTAATTTGTTTTTGTTTAATAAAAAATGCCTTAAGAAATAACTTCATCTCAATAAAGACATTTTTTTGGATTTCATCTTCTAGTGTGACCTTTTATAAGATTCATGATCTTATCATTGGAAAATGGGAAGGTGCAGTATAATCTTGCATTGCAGTTCATTAGAATTATGAGTAGTTTTAAATTTTTGATAGCTCGTTGATCAGCTTTATCAAACTTACAAATAAATACATGCATGCAATTGTTCTCTTTTTTCTTTTATCATTTGGGTCGACCATTTTACGAATAACACACTGAATCCCTTGAGCTTGATCAAGAGCCTATTGAACTTTTTTTTCATATTATGATTCTAGGGAAAAAAAGGAAACCTAACTATCATGTGTATAAACATCAAGTGAACTGCAGAAAATGACCTTGATAATTGGAGGTTGAGATATCAGAAAGATTGCAAGGTGGTAGCATACATAATTATATATACTGTCGGTCACACATTCAACTGGTGATCAGATGTGGTCATGTCGATGTCACCATGTTCTATTTTATTACACACCTTTCAATATATGCCCATCTCAAAAGAAAAGGTTTCCACCTAAAGCTTGGATTTTTTTCCTAATTGCAACCATTGTTTAATTATTAAATTACCATCAAATTAATTGGCATTTTGTTTGCCTCCATCTCCAGAGGCATCAACAACAGCATCCACTTTGTTTATTCCCACCACAAACTGTTCACAAGAATCAAAGCCGTTAATTTATGCTGCTGTGAACTCAAACTACAAGAAGACACAATTACAAGGAGTTCTCTTAATTTTGACAAGTGCACATATAAATCCAGTTGCTTTGTGTACTGTGGAAACAAACAATTATAGGTAGGATGCCAATGACAATGCAGCATTTATGAAAGCCACATGGGATTTCCTCCTCTCTCTCTCTCTCTCTCTCTCTCTCTCTCTCTCTCTCTCTCTCTCTCTCTCTCTCTCTGGATAAATAACAAAGAGCTAAACCACTGCCCGGATGCACAAGCACAACCTTGCAGCCTCACTCGTGTTCGTGAGTGGTCCTCTTCGAACATGAATGAAATTAATGATGCATTGACTCATCCCACAAATTTTTGTATTAAAAAAAGATGCTTTTATTATGACTCCTCCATTTCAAGTCATGACTTAAAAACTTTAGGAATCAATTTTTTTGTTAATAACAAAACATAAAATCAAAAGGATAAATTGATAAAAAAAATGACATTAAAGGAGTGTGAACAAATGGATCTAAAAAATAAACCAAGTATGAGGTACAACTAATATCATCTGACCATGAGCATGAGAAGAAGGACGAAATAAAAAATATTTAATGAAGATTAAACTAAATATTTCATGATGAAAAAGTCAAATGGTAGATGTGCTCTCGAAATTTTCTCCAAAGGACTTGTCTTGGAAAAAAAATTGTGATTTGATGCCAAGATAATTGTCAAAATATCTCCCCTCATGGGATAAGAATTAGAATTAATAAAGTAATTTTAACCAAGATTGTTAATTCACTTATTTTTCTGTAAATTTGTATTGTAAAGTCATATCACGTTTCAAATAAATTCAACTATAAATGCGTCAATAATAGCAAATTATGCACATATCTAAGATTCATAAGTATTAAAATAACTAACATATATTTCAATAATATGACAAAATATAATATTAAATATATTACTATTACTAAGTAGTACCTAGCTAACAATAATTATAACTTATAAGTTATAGAAATAAAAAAACAAACATTGAATTAGTTTCGATAAAATTTCTCTAGTATTTAGTATATATAAAAGCTTCATTTATTGAGTTAGTTAATAAAAGTTTCAATACTAATATTTTTTAGACCTATTCGCATAGAATCATATAAACTCATATGAAATCGCTTTTCACATTTTTAAAAAAAATAATTTATGAGTAAAATTTAAGAGTTCAACTACACCAAATTAATTTATCTTGTTTACATAAATTCTTAAATTCGTAAGATTTTAAAGAGTTAATTCTAAAGTTTAACAACAGATTTTAACCTTAATTAAATTGTTTAGTAAAGACATCATTTTTTTAATATTAGTTATAGAACAAATTCACTCTTTTTGTTAAATAATGTGATTTCTCCCACTTTTTTCCTAGTCTTAAATGTTGCTATCAATATAAAAGTTAATTTTTCCTCGTTTGATCTAACTGTATATTTATTATGCATAATCATTGGCTTTCATAATTGAAGCAGGTGAACACATGTTGTGTTGCTTGCTTTAGTAACATCTTTCGCTTTGGCCTTTTCTCCTGTCACTTTATCTCAAGGTTTTTATTCCTTTCAAGATGCAGTGCGTTTTGGTGATTCAATCACAATTTTAGTTACAATTATCTTCCTCCTTTTCACTATTCATCTCTCAATTATCCTCAGTATATTTCGTTTTTTATTTGTAGATTATATTTGTTTGCGTGAATCAAATAAGTTAAAGCGACAAAAAAATGAATCTTGAAGCAATATTTTCTGAAAAAAAATATATCTATGAATCGTAAAGAGAAATAAGTTTTTTATAAGTGACTATGCGTAAATGTATATCAAAACATAATTTTAAAGCAGAAAAATAAATTATTTGTATACATATAATATGAGTGCGAGAGTCCAAATTTGTTTTATCTCTTACTAATATTTACATAAAGGGAGAAAGAGAAATATTAGCATATATACACAATTATGTGTATTTGGCATAATCACAAATACATAGAGATACACGAGACTCATATTTTAAATTTCAGATAAAATATTTTTTTTATAGATTTCATATGCCTTTATATTATGTAATACATCGAATATACTTAATTGTGTATGTACGCTAATACGGCTTATATATATATATATTATATATATATATCAATTAGAAAAATCATACTAAGCAGTTTTGTTTTTGGAAAAGAGTTTTTTCGAATAAGCAGTCTAATTAAAAGAACACTAAAAATAAAGGAGAAGGAGTATGACTAACCTATAAATAGAATTTAGGTTTGGTTGAAGTGTAAAGATCATGCATCAAGAATGTGGGGTATGCACTTTTAAGATTCCACCTCACTAGAAAAATAATTAACGTCTCTTTTTATATATATTAAGTAGCGATAGGTATTGCCATTTCAATTGATTTCGTACATGTAATTATAGATAAGACTACATAAGTAGCCAAAGTGAAATGCTTTAGGCAGTTCTTTTAATAAGAGTGGCTTAATTAATTACAAGGCCATGTACCATCAAAGCATCCATCTGTATACAATTTTCTGGAGCAACTTAATTAACTAATTAGCTAACAATTTAAAGAACCATAGAATAAGAAATCGTTGATTAAATTGTCTATGAACCACGTTTGAGCACTGAACAACACACAAGAAAAAAAAACAGGTAATTACTAAATATGTCAGAGGTGATTCCATTAATTAGGCTCAAGACCCTCAGCTCTATTAGGTGTAGGAATCTCACAAACAAGAATCAAACAATGAAGAATTTGGTCAGCTGAATAGCCGCTGCCACTTGTTCTAAATTAGAAATGTTCATAAATTTAATAGGGTTAAGAAGTTTGTAATGTATTTTTTTTTCATATTTGAAAAGTGATGTCATCTTTTAATTTATACGGTGTTAAAAAATATAATGCCCACAGATTAAATCTCATACACTATAGTCTCGATTAATTTAATATTGTAAGAGTTAATGCATTTTCAGTTCAATACATTTTTTTACAGTTAAGAATTGATTACCATTAAAAATTGATTACAACATCAGGTTGTCATAAAGAGTTGAGCAAAATTTTGTTCCCATGCTGTTATGGCGGGACAAACTGAGAAGCTTTTTCAGATATTTAATTCTGAGATGTGAAATTATGATGGGTATATTTTCAACTTGTCCCCATGACATTTTAATTGCTTTGCAGTACATCATATATACATATCAAATGTACACATCGTAAATGGAGCTACGTAGCATTCACTCCATTCTAACAAGATATTATAAAACAGTGCCTTTTACTTTAAGGTCTTCTTAAGAATCTGAACATATGCCACAACCTAATTGAATGTGTCAGATAAATTTGAACAATTCAACCCTCAAACTTCATGTCATTCTTTTTCTTGAAAAAATTACATGAATATTATTTTTTCATACTCCTCAGCTAATAGTAAGCTAATCTTTCTAGTATATGTCGATCCCCACTAATCTAATACCAAGTTAATGTTAAAATTATACTCAAACTTTCAGAAATTCTATTTTATAAACTCTTAATTCACTTAACCAATCACTAACTTTGATTGAAATCATGATATCTTCAATCTATTTTTCTATATCATGTACAGTTTAACGATCTTTTTAACTTAACTATCTTATTGAATAAATTATATTTGCTTTGGCTTTTGTTGAATCCCAATGAGCAAGTCATCTGTGCCAAAGGTAATTAGATGGTGCAAGAAAAGTGGCCCCATGGAAGTTGGAGCCATCAACTGTTAGCAAGACAGATGTGATCATGCGAGGTGAAAACAGAGAGAAAGAAAAAGAACATTAGAACACAAGCTTTCTCCTCCTCCTTCTGCATGACTTTGTTCCTTGCTTGCCTTTAAAGCCTCATGGGGAGGACTCTCTCTCTCTCTCTCTCTCTCTCTCTCTCTCTCTTCATGCACTGGCCGTGAGGTTGTGCAATGTGGTCAGGCCATGGCCATGGGAGCATGAGGGCTGGGGGGGAGCTTTTAATGCATGGCTNCTCTCTCTCTCTCTCTCTCTCTCTCTCTCTCTCTTCATGCACTGGCCGTGAGGTTGTGCAATGTGGTCAGGCCATGGCCATGGGAGCATGAGGGCTGGGGGGGAGCTTTTAATGCATGGCTCCTTCTCTGTGATGGCATTTGTGTGACTTGTGTGTGTGAGAGAGAGTGTATTTGTGTGTGCACTGAGGTTACTGCCTGCTGGAAGGGCCAGGAGAGGCATGCATGCATGAGTGTTTGGTGCAGAGAGTGTGAAAGTGATGCCTCCACTAACACACAGCAAAATGTGCAGAAAGAAAAGGGAAGGTGTGGTGGCACCTGTCTGTCTCCCTTGTATAATTGCTGTATCATCATTATTCAGCTCATGCATACATATACTGGTTCATGTCCTTGTCCATACAACTAACAATTGGGGAAATAATTTGCATTGTGCTCATTAATTACATTTATGAAGAATTTTCTTTCTCAACTATGATAAATGTGTAGTAGCCTCACAAAATAAAAAAAAATTAATCATGCTAACTTCGCTACTGTTTAAGTTCATCTGAAAAGAATCAGTATACTTTGTAATAAAATCTTTCTTTTTTATATTTTTAACACTCACTGAGTTGGCATCTACATATTTTACTCTGATTTAGTTCTTGAACAATTCAGGAATACTCATATGAGTTAATCCTTGAGCTCAATGGGGCATATTCTTTCTTAAGATTTTGTATATTTTTTAAATACTCTTGCAAACAGGGCCATTTTTCCTTCCCCCCTGATGAGTGATACACCATATAAATATGACTTGGCTGTAAAGTTTGGGCGTCATCAATCAATTAAATAAATTGTGGTGCAATGATTATGGTGGTTATTCTTCTTTACCTAACTAATAAAAGAACTATTATTTAATTATTGGTTACTAATTAGAGAAATTTTTGTGTAACTATAAGCTCAGAAGTTAATATTAATTAGGTGTGATGTGCGTGTCTAGTTGATGCATATGGACATCTTGATGGAAGTGTATTAAAGAAGTTTGAGGACAAGAGATGTTCCAAAGCTAACTACCTACCTGGCCAAGATTGTGTTGTTATTAGATAATGTATAAAGGGGATTTTATCTGTATTGCAAATGTGTCTGTGTGTGTGAGAGAGAGAAAGAACAAAAAAAAAAAGTATACAAATCAGCATTGGGGTGTGGAGAGGAAGAATAAGGGACATGTGGTGTTATGAGTGTGCTGGTGAAGATGTTGAGGACTTTTGAGTTGGAACAGATGCAGGCATCTGCATTAGCTTTCTATGCCTAATGATTGTGAGAAAGTTTACTCTCTCTCTCTCTCTCTCTCTCTCTCTCTCTCTCTTTCTCTGATCTCTATTGCTGCTGCTGCTACTACTACTACTACTACTACTATTTGCTTTCATGTAACACACAACTTTATGTAAATTTACCCACAAGTTCTTTTGAGATCTGAAATGCATGATCCTATCAAAGTTCAGGACTTTGCTTAAAGTAAATTTGACAGCTTCAGTACTGGGGCAGGGCATAAAAGTGATGTATGGGTCACTCTCATTATTAAAGATGAACCATGTACATGTATATGCTTCTGCTCATTAAACACACAAATTAGGATGGAAACAAAAAAGAAATGTGGTGGAAACGAGGATGGCTGTGACTGGGGGTTTAATTCCCTGCTCCCAGCAACATGCAAACCGTCGGCCTGCAAACTTACCATGAATCAGATCAGAGGCTGGCTGTTTGGTTGCTCTCAAGATGCATTTTCATTTATCAACAAAATATGCCAATAAATTGATATATTTCTTTTTGTGGAAGGGACACGTGAAGTTTCACAGACGAAAATCAGACTTGAAATTTCTGAGCAGTGCAAGTGTCTCCATCAAAATAATTTATAAACCAACATGTGCACAACATATCTTCATATATCCAACATTAATTCATATATCAATTGATCTTGGGAATGTGTGATGCATATAGACTTCTGCAATTTTCCCTCCTTGGCATGTGGCCTTTTTCTGTAATGGTGCGGCCTCATCTGTGAACTCTGGACTTGGCCACTGCACGAGCTTTGGGCTCCTGGAAGGGCTCATGTATCTTTCTTGAGGATTCATGGCCTTTTGTCCAACTACCACTTCATAGCCCTTATTGGTTATCTGCAACTATGGTGTCTAAAATGTTACTAATATTGTACTAGAGGATTAAAGTATTAAATATTTATTCTCTCTCTATTCATTTATATCATTCTAAAACTCCCCTAATCAATTGGACCAATTATTATCGATGTTGACTACATGGCTCTGGTTGTGTGTATATGATATTGTTTTCATATTTCATGAGATGTCTTTAACTTTAATTCGAAAAGACGTAGAATGATCTATGACGATCCTATTCTTCCGCTCCCAAGTATACCTAAATGTCATTTATAATATGTCAATTCTTTTAATTAGTAACAGAGCAAAAAAAAACTTCTTCTCGTTATTCTTTTTGGATTGCGCAAAATTGCTCCATATATGACCACGAATATATTCACTTTTTCTGGTACAACCGTACAATTCAACCAGAATTCAAGTACACTCGTTTAATATTAATTTCCAGCTTAAGGGAAAAAAAAGAACTGTACCAAGCAGGCGCTAAACAGCGCTATGTGGTGCTGCAAGGGCTTCCAGTTTATTTCTTTTATCCAATTATAATAATTATTTGCCTTAGAAATTAAATTGGATGATACTACTTATAATTCGATTATTAAATAATTACGACATATTTTGTTATGAGCTTATACTAACTAAATATCATTTTATTTTTTAAGGTTTTTACCCAAGCATAACAAATCAAATATTTCATTTAGATGGTCATCTGTTGCAAAGGTATGTGGGTCTTGATTTATTAATTTATTTAATATTAAATTTTATTTTCTTGAATATTTTTTGTAATACATATAATTTTTGCTTATAGATAAAAAAACTACAATTGATTTTTTTTTTCAAAAAAAAGATACCAAAATATCAAGCTTAATTGATCAACCAAATACTTCAGTGGATATTGTTCAATTAACTAATAATAGTCAAGTGAAAAGTCGAAGAACTGAGATTGATCAAAATTTTGATGTCAACTCATTAGAACATGATCCAGGCTTGCAACATCAAATATGAGAATATCCTGTTGACACACAAGATAAAATTTAAAGAGCTTATATTAAAGTCAGTACACGTCAATGCATTCTTAGAGAATATCCAAAATCTTGACAAAAACATTAGAGTTTTCAATCATCATGATTTAAATTGTTTGAATCATGGTTAGAATATTTCGAAGCTAAAGATGCAACATTTTGCCTTCCATGTTATTTATTTCACAAGCAAAATGATCCTTCTGGATCAAATGCGTTCACTGTAGATAGATTTCGGAATTGAAAGAAAGTGAGAGATGATAAAAATTGTG
The DNA here is from genome assembly GCA_001647135.1 of Pontederia paniculata. NCBI lineage: Eukaryota > Viridiplantae > Streptophyta > Magnoliopsida > Commelinales > Pontederiaceae > Pontederia > Pontederia paniculata. The sequence continues at coordinate 10,006 of LTAE01002461.1, read as the reverse complement.
CATTTTTAGCATATATTGGAAAATATCCGAATTCTCCTAATCAAAATGCTGAAAAAACTTTGATAAATCTCGTGGATCAATCTTCACACATTCAGAAGAAGTTTGAACAATATACATCTCAACAAGTTCATGAAAATAGAATTTGGTTAAAAGCTTCAATTGTTGTAGCAAAGTGACTTGCATTTCAAGGATGTGCTTTTAGAGGTAACGATGAAACAAAAATGTCAAAAAGACCTAAAAATTTTCGAGAGTTACTCCATTTGATTTCATCTTATAATGATGAAGTATCAAATACTTTAGATAAAGCTCCACAAAATGTCTCCCACACCTCATCTAGAATACAAAAAAAAATTCTGCATATTCTTTCAACTAAAATAAAAAATAATATTCATGAAGAAATTAGTGATGCAAAATTTTGTATCATAGTTGATGAGGCACGTGATGAGTCAAAAAAGGAGCAAATTCTATTGTATTAAGATTTGTTGACAAAAATAAATATGTGAAAGAAAGTTTTTTTTGGACTTGTTCATGTTAAAGACACTGCTACATCAACATTGAGAATGTGATATTTTTTGTTCTATCTCAATATAATTTTGATATTCAAAATATTCGAGGACAAGGTTATGATGATACAAGTAATATGATAGATGAATGGAATGAGTTGCAAGCTCTAATTTTAAATTCATGTCCTTATGTCTATTATATTTATTGTATGACACATCGTTTACAATTAGCATTAATTGTTGCTTCAAAGGATGTAATTATAATTCATCAATTCTTAATTCACTAAGTTAATCTCTATTGTTAACATAGTTGGTGCTTCATGCAAGCGTAATGATGATCCGAAAGATGCTCATGCTGCAAATATTATTTTTTTGTTTTTTGTAGATGAGCTTCAAATTGGAAAAGGACTTTATCAAATAGTTACTTTACAAAAATTTGAAGATACTAGGTGGAGTTTACATTTAAGATCTATATCTAAACTGATTTAGATGTTTAGTGCAACATGTGAAAATTTGTTGAACATTATTGACGATGAAGCTATTTCAGCCCAGCGTGCAGAAGCAGATGCAGTGTTTGAGGCATTAACTTCTTTTGAGTTTGTGTTTAATTTATATCTTATGATAAAAGTTCTTGAGATTTCTCATATGTTATGTCAGAATTTGCAAAACCAATTTCAGAATATTTGGAATGCAGTTCATCTTGTTACATATATAAGATAGACATTCAAAAATTATGTGATGATGAATTTGATGATTTAATTAATGAGGTAAAAATCTTTTGTGAATCAGTCAGGATATATATTCCAGATTTGAATGCACTTTATGTTCCAAGAAGCGGAAGAGCTCGACATTAACAAGATAACAATTCAATGGCACATTATTATAAAGTTAACATTTTCGATGATGTGATTGATTCTCAATTGCAAGAATTAAATCGTAAATTCAATGAACATACTATGGAACTACTTGTTCTCAAATCTACTTTAGATCCAAAGGAGATGCATTGATTATTCAGAATTAATGATATTTGTCAATTAATGCACAAATGTTATTCTTAAGATTTACTTGAGCATGAATTATTGCAATTGAGAGTACAATTTAAACATTTCGATCATTGTTAGAAAGCTTCCTGATTTCAAAGAATTATCAACTATCTCCTACTTGTGTGTATGGATGTGAAAACAAGAAAGTCTAATATTTATCCTCTTGTATACCGAATGGTGATTCTTATTCTTACTCTTTCAATTTCTACAACTACTCGAGATATCTTTTTCGGTGATAAAAATAATAAAAAATAGGCTTCACAACAAGATAGAAGTTGAATTCTTCTTGGATTGTTTGCTAGTTTATATTGGAAAAAAATTACTGAAAAATTTACCATGGATTCACTCATAAATGATTTACGTGATTTGAAAGAAAGGCGATCTCTTTTTTAATATGGTAACTATGAGTGTGATATTTTTTTTTAATTTTTGCTATCAATTGATATTACTTCCATATATTTAAATTAAAGTTTTATTTTTTAATTTTTTATATTTTCTAATTGATTATACTTTGCCCCCCCCCCTCCCCCCAATTTTTAGTCTTGCGTCCATCCCTTGTTCATTGCACTAAAGAATAGCAAGTTTGTTGCATGACTTCTGACATTATATTATAGGTGTGATGCATAAGTCCACACACGAGTACCTACGGATTTGGGGCAAACACAAATGATGGACTCAAACCCATATGAAATAGTAATTTAAAAAAAAACCTTAAACAAATTGGAAAAAATAAATAAATTAGAATTTTTTTTTTTCATTCAAAAAGTTCCAAAGATTTTCCTAATAATGTATTATAAGTATGACATAAACTTATGCATTTTATTTAGTTATGCATTTTTTATATGATTTTTTTATGTCATGGCAAGCACATTATATGAAATTGAGTTATTTCTTATTTTATGCACATTATTATGTTAGAAGATTTATTATAAATTTTCTGGAAATTACACGACATGTATTAATGTGTATTAAGTAATGATGCATATGTTTGTATTTTTTTTATATTATGCCATGCTATCATGTGATATTGATAATATTTGATATTTATGTGTATTATCATGTCACTTTTGTTTTAAGTATAAGTGTGATGTACTTAGTTAAAATGGCATAAAAAAAATGCATATTCTATGCACTTTTTGTGTATAGTTAACAATTTTGTCATGGATTTAAATGTGAATATAATTTTTTTTTGGAAATTTATTAATGTCATCATGTAATCTTCATTAGAAAAAAATTTCAACTACATTTTTTCAAAACATTATTACATATGATTTATTCATATTAGCGAAATCATGCATATTTGTTACATAACATGAAAATATCATATTATTAGTCAAACATTGATCATGATTAAACTTGAAATTCATTTACACAAGATTATATGATATTTTTTTAAAGTGTAATGTTATCAGTACTTAAATTAAATTTCCATATGAGCTATCACATTCATACACATAATCATGTGATATTTACTTCAAGTGTATTTAGATGTAACACTTATATAAATTAGTGTAAAAGTAAGAATATGCACATTATTTAATCCATAATTAAGAATGAACTATATTGTATGATTTTATTTTTCGTTATGAGAAAAAAATTATATATATGAAATTACATGATTACTTACTATTATCACTTAATCATACCCAGAATATTGATTGATTTCTATTTTTACTCCATTTATCAATTACTAAGTTGTAGGTGCACTTAGCTAAGTTATACCTATATGGGTTTATGTATATACAAACTTATATTTATATCTCAATATCTATATATTTATATATATATGTATATATATATATTAATTACATGTAGTGATATGATGTATATATGTAAATTGTTATGTGCGCTTCCTAGAGTATATACATTTCTTTATATAAATGTTAGTTTGTCTACATGTTCATCTTAGAAATCATCATGTGTACTCATGCACCTGCTATTAAGCTTATGATGAACTACTAATTATTCATTAATTGTACTTATATCCTATTTGTTGAAATGTGATTCAAAATATTATCCACATCAGTGCCAACATGGCATGACTTATTTTTCAGTGTGTTGTAAGAGTGTGTTAGTGGTGTTGTTAGTGGTGCTAGTGATGTGTCCCATGTTTCATTTGTAGTTATGGTATTTGTGGTCATGTTCTTTCTCACCTTTTTAGCCACTACCTTCATGTTTTTATTTTGTATTTTCTCTGTTGTATGGCTATTTATAGGACACTTATTTTCAAAACTTTAATGCAATCAAGTTGATAGTAATTTTATTTTTATCCAATTATTTTTTGACTTTGTTTTTTAGAATTATTTTCCTGTTGATTCTTAATCTCCAACAAGTGCGGTATCAGAGCAGGTTGCGTTGCGACACACTCGAGCAAAAGTTTGAAGAGTTATTTTGTAGATTTTTATAGTTTCTAGCAAGTGCAATTATTTGATCCTCTAGACAACAAAAAGCGTAAGTTTCTCTCAACCTTTGATTCCTATTTTCAAAGGTGATAATTATGAGTTTTGGAGTATAAAAATGAAGACATTGTTCATGTCACAAGACCTATGAAATTTTGTTGAGAATGAATATGCAGATCCAAATGAAGAATGGAGATTAAAGGAAAATAAAAAGAAGGATTCTAAGGCACTATTTCTCATTCAGCAAGCTGTACATGAGATAATTTTTTTACAGAATTACAACATCAGCTACCTCAAAGCAGACATGAGGTATATTACAAATAGAGTATTAAGGAACATCGAAGGTAACTACTGTTAAACTTCAAACTCTCCATCGAGATTTTGAGATATTGTTTATAAAATCAAACGAATCAATTCAAGATTTCTATCAGTCACTATTGTTATTAGCCAAATAAGATCTTATGGAGAAAAAATTGATGATACGATTGTTGTTGCAAAAGTTTTGAGGAGTTTAACCTCCAAATTTGATTATGTGGCTGCTGCAATATAAGAGTCTAAAGATTCATCTACTCTTTCATTTGATTAACATGTGTTTCTTGCAAGCACATGAAGCAAGAATGAACAGATTTACAAAAAAAGTTAATGAGAAGACTTTTCAAATCAAAGGAGAAACATCTAATCATATACCTCGATATGATAACAATAGATGTCGTGGTCGAGGTGGATTTCGTGGAAGAGTCTGAGAAAGAGGTCATGGTAGAGGAAGATTTGATGGGCAAGGTGACCAAAAGCAACAACAGTCAAATGACTACAGGAGCAAAATTCAATGTTATCATTGCAGAAAATATGGACACATTGAAGCAAATTGTTGGAGTAAAGCAAAGCAAGCAAATTTTGTCGAAGAAAAAGAAGAAGAAGAATGTAAGTTGTTTGTGGCATATTCTCATTCTAATGATGATATAAATGAAGTCTAATTTTTAGATAGTGGTTGTTCTAACTATATGACTAGCATGAGATCAATGTTTAAAGTGCTTGATGAGTCAAAGAAACAACAACTCAAATTTGAATATGAACTTGTGCAAGTTGAGGGTGAAGACACAATTGTTATTCAACAAAATGATGGTAAAGAAAAACAAATTCATGTTGTTTTTTATGTTCCTAGTCTGAAGAACAATCTGTTGAGCATTGGGGAATTAATGGCAAGTGGTTATTTTATATTATTTGATGACGAAGTTTGTTTGATTAAAGATAAAAAAAATCTGGACAGCTTATTGCAAATGTTCCTATGGCAAAAAATCACATTTTTTCACTTGATTTTTCATATGTTTGTGCATTTTCAGCTCACCAAATATAAGAATCTCAACTTTGGCATTTGAGGTATGGTCATCTTAATATCAATGGATTGAAACTGTTGGCTAGATTAAATATGATTGTTGGTCTTCCTGAAATTGATTCTTTTGATGATGTATGTGAGTGATCTATATTTGGAAAGCAATGCAAAAACCATTTCTTGCAGAAAAATCTAACATAGCAAAGTATCCTCTTGAAATTATTCATGTTGATTTATGTGGCCCTATGCAAACAAAATCCTCTGGTGAAAGTCAATATTTTGCATTGTTTATTGATGACTATTCTCGCATGAATTGGATAATTTTATGAAGCAAAAATCTAAAACTTTTGATGTCTTAAAAAATTTTAAAGCTCTTGTAAAAAACGAAAATGGATATCATGTAAAGACTCTTCGCACGGATAGAGGCAATTGTAACTGTAGTATATTTGCTGAATATTTCTCCAACAAAAGTCGTGCAAAATCAAACTCCCTATGAAGCATGAAAATGTAGAAAATCAATAGTAAGCCACTTGAAAGTTTTTGGAGGCATTGCATATGCTTTGAATAATTTTGGAAAGTGTCAAAAGCTTGATGACAAGTCTAAGAAATGCATATTGTTGGTTATTCTCTTCAATGTAAAGCTTATCGTTTACACAACCCTTCTATTGACAAAGTAATTATCAGTAGAAATATTATTTTTATGAGAGAAATAGTTGGAAATGGGAGAATGAAAAAGACATTAGTGTGATAGATTTGCAATTTGAGTTTCCTGCAGAAATTGGTGAAAAAAATTGCTCTAACACTTCATCCAGTAAGCAATCAGAATGGCAGCAATCCATCTTCCTCAGAAAATGCATCTCCTAATCGCACCCCACCAAGGAAGTTTCGATCTTTACAAGAAATATGTGGTTCTTGTCAATTTATTTTATTTGTTTCAGATCCGACATGTTTGGAAGAAGCAATGAAAAAGGAAGAATGGTGCACATGAAAGAAGGAAATTATTTCTATTGAAAAAAAAAATTCAAACATGGGAGCTAGTTGATTTTCCTGACAATGAAAATGTAATTGGCTTGAAATGGGTGTTTAAAATCAAATATCATGCAGATAGGAGCATCCAAAAGTACAAGGCAAGGCTTGTGGCAAAAGGTTATGCACAACAATAAGGTATAGATTTTGAAAAAAAATTCTCCTGTTGCTCGTCTTGAAACTGTGAGATTACTTCTAGCCTTAGCTGCTCAATTGCAATGGCTTGTTTATCAACTTGACATAAAATCAACATTTGTGAATGGTGACTTGAGTGAAGAAGTTTATGTCCAACAACCTAAATATTTTATTATTAGTGGCAATGAAGACGTGGTATACAAGCTAAAAAGGCTCTATATGGCTTGAAACAAGCTTCTCGTGCATAGTACATTAAGATTGATTCATTTTTTTTTATTGAAAATGACTTTCACAGAAGTGAAATTGAGCCAACAATTTATTTGAAAGAAAAATTGTCTAAATTTATTATAGTTTGCCTTTATATTGATGACATGTTTTATATGAGATCTTCTCAATTTCTTGTAGATGATTTTAAAATATGCATGATGGTGAATTTTGAGATGACTAACTTGAGCCTATTGAACTATTTTCTTGGACCAAAAGTGAAGCAAGAAAATGACGACATATTTATTTCTAAAAAAATATGCTAATGATCTTCTTAATAGGTTCAATATGCTGAATTGCAAAGCTGATACTACTCTTATGAATGTGAATGAAAAGCTTAGATTTGATGATGATACATGTCATGCTGATGAAAGAACATTTAGAAATTTGATTGGTGTATTAATATATTTGACTCATACTAGGCCAGACATCTTTTTTCTTATTAGTGATGTATCCAGATTTATGCATTCACCATCAAAACATCATCTAGGAGCAATCAAACGTATTTTATGATATATTATTGAGACTAAAGATTTTGGCATTCGGTATTCTAAAATCTCTAATTTCATATTATTTGGTTTTACTGATAGTGATTGGGCAGGTTCTTTGGATGATAGAAAAAGTACTTCAAAAAATATTTTCAGCCTTGAATCCGAGGCAATATCATGGAGTTCAAAGAAGCAAGCAACATTAGACCTTTCATCTTCTGAAGCAGAGTACATTGCTGCAATATTGGCTGCTTGTCAAGCTATATGGTTAAGAAGACTTTTGTTGGATCTTCATCAACAACAAAGTGAAGCAATAACTATTTTTTGTGACAAAAAATTAGCAATAGCAATGACAAAGAATCCAATTATGCATGGACGAACAAAACATATTGAGATATGTCATCACTTCATTCGTGATCTAGTGGAAGAGGAGCAAATTAAGTTAGAATTTTGTGGTACAGATGAACAAATGACAGACTTCTTCACCAAAGCTCTTCTTGTGCGTGAGCGTATTTTTTTCAGACAATTACTCAACATTTGCAGCTTTGAATCAAGGGAGAGTGTTGAAATGTAATTCAAAATATTATCCACATCAGCGCCAACATGGCATGACTTATTTTTTAGTGGTGTTATTAGTGGTGTTGTAAGAGTGTGTTAGTGGTGCTACTGATGTGTCCCATGTTTCATTTGTAGTCATGGTATTTGTGGTCTTTCTCACCTTTTTAGCCACTATCTCCATGTTCTTATCTTGCATTTTCTCGATTGTATGCTTATTTATAAGCCACTTTATTTTCAGAGTTTAAATGCAATCAAGTTGATAGTAATTTTTTTTTATCCAATTGTTCTTTGACTTTGTTTTTGTAGAATTATTTTCCTATTGATTCTTAATCTCCAACACTATCTCCCCCAATCATAATCATTATTCCGTTAATTAGTCATAATCTCCTTTCTGTTAGTAGTTCATCTAACCTTTTAATTGCATCTTTTAAATGCACTTTAACACAAATCTTACAATTGAATCTAATTTATACTTCGTAAATGCATTCATAAGTATTTATCACTTGGCATTTATCTATTTATCAACCACTAATTAATCAACCTTTCTATGTACATATATGTTAACAGATTCAAGGAGAAGCGGATGAAAATGGAAGACAAAAATAACTATTTTCATCTAAACTATAGAAAAATGCATACTAAGAATGTTACATGTTATTGCTGTAATAGTTTAGGGCATTATAGTTTTAATTGTAAATTTAGAAGACATACATTTCCTAGAATTAAACAAATTTGTGTTCCTAAAGGAACTTTTAGTACTAACACTTCTGGACCCAAAGCATCTTGGGTACCAAATACAAAACTGTGTGATGTGCTTGCAGGGTACCGGCTGAAGTCAACAAGGTGATACCTTGCCCAAGACTGCTCAAGACAGATGATTAAAGAATGAAGGGAGCACCTTGAGCAGAATTAGGGCAGTAAGTGGCAAAGAAAATTTTTGGGATAATGACCAAGAGAAAGTTCTTAGTAAAGGTACCACTAAACATTTGTAGTGAAATGATATGAAATGTAAGGGTGTTAAAAAAATTGAATAAAATCATTATTCATCATGAGAGGTCACTGAAATATTTTGCATATGTGATTTAGGCATCAAATATATGTATGTGCGTTTGATTTGATGATTTTCCTAGTCATAAGTGTCTAAATAATATGCATGACATTTCTGATAACATGACAAAGGAAACTAAATCATTTGAACTAAAAAGACATGCACAATTTAGTAAAACCTTGATATGTTGTTTGTTCCTGAAAGTAGAATTTAGATTTAATTTAATCTGAAAATATCCAAGATATAAAATGATCATGGAAGCAACTCTGAAAACTTAAGTTTTAGAGAATTCTACAAGAATTAGATTTCTCTATCAAACTCTGAACAACAATAACTCCATAGGAAATTGGAGTAGTTGAGAGGGAGATTAGATTTAAATTGAAATAACCATGATCCCACTTTGTTGGAATCAACTGACCAAATATTTGGGGCATAATCTATCAAACATTTCTGATATGATTCAGAACAAGTGTCGATTGAATACATGTAGTAGACCAAACACCCTATAAGTACAAAAATCTGGATAAGATGAGTATGCTCTGAGAACTAGAAATAATTTGGTAAAATCTGATGAACAAAGCAATGACACATCCTCTCTCCAGGATACTCAAATAGAGATCAATGATCAACCTAGAGGGGTCAAGCTCATAGGAAAGAACATTAGAGGAATTAGAATCTAGATGAGCTAATCTACAAGGAGAAAAACTCTCAACTCAAAGACATCACAAACAACAGGATTGTCAAAACGGATGAGAGATTCTAATACCCAGATCATCTATTTAATCTTTCTAAAATAAGCTGCTGGAATGTTGCTCATTCCCTCCTGATTCTTTTTGTACAAGTCATATTCTAAAACATTTTGGGAATGATATCTTAATTGTGCACATTTAAGTGGATGACATTATCTATGGATCCACAGAGTTCAAAATGTGTAAACTCTTATGCATATGGAGGTGGAAACGATGAGGAAGAAAAGTGTAAATTAGAAAGTATACAGAAGCATAATTGAAATTCCGTACCTACTTGGTTGTCTCTAGTATCAGAAATTAGACTTGGTAAGTCAAACTCAAGAACTCTCACTACACTACCAAATACCTGAGAGAAGATAAGTTTAATATACTTAAGAGAAAACTTCGAATGATGGACTTAGGATTCTAGTGATAAAAAAGTTGCAAATTAATTGTGTTGCACAACACATACATGATATATATA
>LTAE01002460.1:0-33012 GCA_001647135.1 Pontederia paniculata | reverse complement strand
CATAACGACCTGTAACATATGTTGTCGAAGTTGAATTGGCTTCTGGAGTTGCCGTGATGACGTGTAATGGCTCGTGACGGCGGAACTGCTGCTTTTATACCTTCATCATGGCCCGTTATGATCCGTCATGGCCCGTGATGAGTATATGAAATTGATTTCCTCGTTCCGAATGCACTCATTTGTGAGTTGGTTCCAGTCCTTATCCTTTTTAGTTGATTTCCTCCAAAATATTCACCATCAAGAGTAGAATCATGACTCGAAATAATATGAACAAATAAATGCTAAAATAGATGCATGCGATGCAAAAATGACTCAAAATTATACCTAATGCAGGCCCTAAAATATGTTATAATTTGCATGCATCAATATAACGAAGTGTCACTCGATATCACGACATCGATAGAAGCGACAGATAACAATTCCGAACTCATTACGCGTCGTGATCTTTACTTACGGGTCATAAGATGCGAAGAATTAGAGCAAATGCTATCCTCAGCCCGAGTTACGGGCCGTGACTTATCATCACAGGTCGTGACGATCTGAGGAACAATAAAGCCATCTTTATTTACGAGTCGTGACATCCTATCACGGACCATGATAAAGGTATGCAGATCTGTTTGTTTGAGACTTCAAGATGATTTGACGGCCAAGAAGTTTGGGATTTGATTGAAGACGTTAAAGATTGGATTCCTATCATATTTTTAAGGATTTGCATAAGTTTTATTGGTCTCTCATCATCACCGTTGATCGAGGAGTAGATTTGATCCAAGGATTCACACGCATCTAACCTTAAGAAACCCTAAGTATAAAAGACTTTGTCTGCAACATAAAAGGGGAACCATCTTAGATCTGATATCTTAGATCATATTTCAGATTCTATCCAAAGATCTAAGGAGGAGGCTAGGGTGCTGCAAAAGGGAAGAATGCCAGAGATTGAAGACTAATCCGAAGGGCTGCTGGGAAGTCAGATCATCATCCATTAAGGAGTTGTTGAGGGTCTTCTCAACATCCAGAGGAGTATCTCTTGTTCCATACGTTGTTGGGACGAATTCTATAATCAAGACAACCTATTCTGAGTATTTTGTATTAGTTCTATTCATTGAGATTATTTTCTACTGTAGAACTTATATATAATTCGGTACTTTTAGTTGAATGACTCTTCATGAACATGATTGCTGAGTGCATTGTTTTTCTCCAGTTTTGATTGAATTAATTAGTTAGTTATTGACATGTCCTCTATTAGTTCATAAATTTTGTAGAACTGATTATTGACTTTCTAGTTGAAGTAATTTGTGTCCTGCGATTCTGACTCATTAAGGGCGTTGTCGTTTGTGGTATATTAAGTCAACTCGTTAAGGGTGGTTTAATAGTCTAGGGAAATATCTTACTATGTCTTGTGTTATCTTCCTGAGGATAGACCCGTTAACGGGTATTTTTGGGATTGTTTAATGCATGATAGTTGAGTTACCCGTTAAGGGAATTCATAATTTTAAGTTTGCTTAACCATCTGAGGATTCAATAGTGATTTTTATCTCATATTCGATTGCTATGCAAGATTCTGAAGTATTCATCTTGAGTTAGTATTGTCCAAGCCCTAGTCATCATCCCTATATTATTACTATTATTATTTATATTTATATAGTATTAGTTTTCTAAAATACCCATCCTGAAATCAATGTTATCTCTTATTAGCCCAGAAATCTAATTAGATATAATTCCTCGTGGGATCGACAATTGTACTCTTACACTTTATTACTTGTTCGACTAGTGCACTTGCTAGCATTTGAACTTGCCTGTGTCAGTATTTTTTGCATCAAGTTTTTGGCACCGCTGCCGGGGAATTATTTTTTTACTAATATGATTTCAAGCTACTTTGAGATTTTATTTTCTCTTACCTTCACTTTTCCTCTAGTGTTGTGTAAGCTTTTGAGGAAATATTTTTTGTACACAACTTGGTCTTCAAGTACACATCATCTACCCTCATTGGCGAAGAAGAAAACAAATACCAACCAACTAATTAAGGAGAACAAAGAAACTGAAATGCAAAACAAAATTCAGAAAGAGGCGACATCTCGAAGCCTCAGCAGAATCAAGAAGAAATTCACATAATGAACCCACTTGCTCTCATCACAAACATGATGAACTCTATGTTTAAGAAACTCTCGATATGGCATGACCAAATCACCAATTTGGAGAGACAAATGTCAAATTTGAGACAACAGCAAAACAAAAATCCAAATGAGTCAAAACATGAACAACACCTAAGAGAAACCTTGAAGAGATGGTTGGCAAGTTTATTGCAACAATTGAAAGGAGACTCGCATTGACCAACTTATCAAAAATCTGGAGTCAAAGCTGAGAGAACTGAAAAATAGAAATGAAAATAATGAAGTGGTTCATCAACTCGAGTGTCAATCAAATTCGATGATCTAGAAACAAGGCTGCATGCATTAGAGAATCAGGTTGTGCAACTGATTTCTCCAATTGCTAATTCTGAGAAGAACATCGAGGAGGACTCACCAGTCATTATATGTCCATGCCACTATTCACACCAACGAAGATGGAGGCCTAAAAAGAAATCTCCTAGAAAGACATGGACTACTGAATGTCGTGTCAAAGAGATCAGAAGGAAGAGCTCTCCTTTGGATTCTCCTATTAACCCAGCATCACTGCCTCCAATTCAGACACCAAAATTTTTGCCTCAACAGCTCCAGAAAACACCAACTATGGATTCACCAGAATCATCAACGCAACGGTCACCAAACAAATCCAAAGAACTACTAAAGTATAGACCAGTAAAAACATTGCAATGGCGACCAAGGAGCCTCTTGTTTAGACAAGATCAGCAGCAGCACAAACCACAATGTCGTCCGGAGATTGCTGCTATACTAAAAGGCCCAACAATTAGAGACAAAGAAAAGCCATTGAAACAACTTGTGGAGTTCTGATCGTGTGTGCTGAGTTTCACCATTACGAGCAACAACGATCACAACAAACACTCCTGATGAGATTGTTCCTTGTTGATTAGTGCATATCATTACTGATTTCATCATCCTTCATACACCTCAACATACATCGAACCAAGTCAAGCTAAAGACTTTAAATTAGAACTAATCTCCCTAACCTTATCCTCTAGTTAGATTTTTCCTTTTCTTGACACTTTAGTTTTTATTTAGGTTTAGGTCATACTTGAAGGCATTTGGTTGCTTGTTTTCATCTTATAGCATGTCCCTTAATGGGCCGTTACCATGTGTCACAGGTTGTGAGACCCGATATCATACACCGTGAGCGATCACGACCACCAATTTCAGCACTTTAAGACATCACGGGCCGTGATGGGACATCATGGCCTGTAACACCTACAGACCGAGACATCCAGTTTAGTTCATGAGCCGTGAATCCTCATCACGGACATGACTGAGCAAATGTTTGGATGTCATGAACATCATGGGTCGTGACACTCCATCACGGGCCGTAAGTCATCTCCAATAGGCAATCTCCATCTGAATTTATCCTGACCCACGGCCCATTAGAATCCTTCACGACCTTAGTATCACCTTCACGATGCCAATCACGGGACATAACCATGTTTCACGGCCCGTAAGTCACCAGCTACCAATGCAAATCTCCCAGAACACCCGACTTACGAACTGTAAACACCATCATGACCCGCTATTAGCCATTTGCACACCATCACGGATCGTGACGCATAATCACGGGCCATGACGAACCTGCTTTAAAGCCGAAATTACCTCCTACCTACATTTAATCCCCAAGACACCATCACAGCCGACGATGCAGTCAATCACGCCTATTAAACACCCGTGAATGCCCCATTAATCGCAGCATGCCTCGGAATAGTCACAGAAGCCTCGTAATGGCCCACAAACACCTTATAACGACCGCAAGGGAGACTCACGAGGCGACCATAATAAATTCTCACGCCCCACGAACGCCTATTAACGGATGTACCTTTTGACCACTTTTAATGTCCATCACGACCCATGAACGCTCATCATGCCCGTGATTGCTCTCTTTTCTCTATATATACTAACATTGGAGGTTAGCCTCGCCATTCGTCACTCAGCTCACCGACGCCCCTCCAGCCATCACACCCTCAATTCCAAACAGCGTTCAACACCAGGCACCCGAATCCTCGGCCAACATCGACGACCTTGCAACTTGGAACATCGTCGGCCATCGCCTTTGAAGCCAGTCACTCCAACACCAACTGAGTGCAACTTCGCCGGCCATTTTCCCCAACATCGGCAACAACAACTACTGGAGTATCACGACCCGTTACACTCCATAACAGGCCGTGAATAAGAAGAAGATTTCACCATCGCAGCTGCAACTTCATTGATGGGGCGTCAATTCATCCATCACAGGTCGTAATCCTCATCACACCCTGTGACCCTCTTCCACGCCGAACAACTGCGTCGTCACCGACGTGCCACAGATACTTACAAGTCGTAACTCATGTTACGTCCCGTAAGTTCTCAAAGGACGACGAAGCCAGCAGCAGCCGCACCCGTCACACCCTGCAACTTCCATTTACGAGCCACGACAGCAAGCATCACGGGCAGTGACCATCCATAACGACCCGTGAAGTAGGAACAGACCTCGAAGACGATCCTGCCTTGGTCGTTATACCATCTCACGGACCACAACTCAGTGCTTCACGTCTCGTAATGTCTTCTCACAGTCTGTGACAGGGCAATTGCCAGTTTCAGTTGCCCAAAGTGAACTACTCGCCGACGGCCCGTGACAATGCAATTGCCAGTTCCAGTCGCCCGAAGTGCACCACTCGCCAATGCTAGGAGCCTGTTGAAGAGCAACCTCCACCCGCATTTGTCCTTATTCCGATGCCACCGAAGAAGCTTTTCAAGAAGACGGAGCACCAAGCGGGAGCGGATGTCCTAGCCACTCTTCGATTGACTCCAACCAGATTCGTGCATGACGCCACCATGATGGAGTACAACCTGCAAAACTTTGTCCTTATGTTGTTCCGGAAAATCGGCACGGATTTCTTCATCAACCAGTGGTGGTCGACTTTCTCCCCTGTTGCGTTCGAGTTCGTGAGCTCATTCGAGATCAAGAAGGCCACCAGGGATAGTCCATCTTATTCTTTTCAGCTCTTCAACACAAGGTTCAACCTCACACTGGCCGAGTTCAACGCAATATATCAGTTTCCAGATCAAGGGTATCTGAGTATTCCCAAGGATTTTGACGCCTACGACTTTTGGAGGCGTATCACAAGGGCTGAGCATCTAAATTATCAAACGACGAAGAGTACGATGATCCAGAATCTAGTCTTTTGATATGTGCACCAGATCTTATCCAACTCTATTTTTGGGAGGGGCGACAATGACGGCTCGGTGGCAGAACCAGAGCTATTCTTCCTCTATTGCATGGATACCCACACACTTGTAAATGTGGGAGCATTTTTGGCACGTACTTTTTAGAAGGACTCTAAGAAGGACAAGGAGACAATTGTTATCGGGGCTCTCATTACCCCCACAAGGGGACAATTGACTCACTTGATGATTCATCATTTCTGGACCAACGCATAATCCAAGCGATGAAGCTTGGGGGTGTTTGGTAGGGAGTCCTAGTATTTCTTTACCAAGATTCGGACATAGTCCTGCCTTGTTCAGAGACAGAGTGGTTTGACCCCTCCAACGAAGCCAACTGGATCCTATTGCCCACAGATGCACCTCAGCCGCTGCCGATAGTTCCACCTCGTCGAGCTCCACAGCCTGCCCAAATGACCAACCCTCTTACATGGGTGTTGACCCTTCGAGTGTTCCTATTGCTTATGACTTTTCATCAATGTAATCTGTTCTGACTTCTATACAGGGCGACATCAGAGACCGCCAAGAGAGGACTGAGAACATGGTCCGACACATGCATGACTACCATGTTGACCAGGGGCACTATGGAGCATTGCTGATTTATCCACCACCACCTCATGAGTAGACTAGGTTGTATTTGGTCTCTTTGTACTTTTTATTTTTGAGTCTTTGTGTTCATGCATTTTGTACCCTACCTTCGGCTAGGACTAAACACTGAGGACAATGTTCTATTTAAGCTTGGGATAGTGCATTCTCATGCATCATATTTGCTTATGTTCTACATATTTGCTTTATGTACTGCATATTTGCTTATTGCACTGTTATCATCTTGTATTGCATGTTATCATATCAATGAAAAATCCAAAAAAATTAAAAATATTTAAGCTTGGGATAGTGCATTCTCATGCATCATATTTGCTTATGTTCTACATATTTGCTTTATGTACTGCATATTTGCTTATTGCACTGTTATCATCTTGTATTGCATGTTATCATATCAATGAAAAATCCAAAAAAATTAAAAAAAATGAAAATCTCAAAATATAAAATTGTCTCATGCTTTGTAATGTTAACTTTCTCATAATAATGTTTAGAGACATCTTGTAGATAGCGAAATTTTAATGTCTTAAGTTTATCTCTTATCACCTGAACTTTGGGAAAATATGAACTGTAAATTGTTGCCAAATAGAATCTTAGACACTTAGACTACGATTTTTGGTTTACGTTTTGCATGTCTTATGTATTATTATTGAGAATAATTACTTCTTGACTAAACTAGTAAGTGTATGTTGAGTTATTACATCAATTAAGTTATATATTTAAAAAATTTTATGTTTAAGTTGTTGAGGAGGTTGTGACATGTTTTATCTAGAACCTTGGAGGGTTCGGGTTATTAGATCTGTAGAGGTTCTTGCCTGGTGACCTAAGGCCATCTGATCTAGGATCCACTGATCAAAACCCCGCTACATGGCCTCCTTGTGCAATATGGAGAAGCACACTAACAACCACTTCACTACTATGATTTGAAATTTAACTCAGAACCTAGGACAGTTCGGGCAAATAAGCTCGAGGAGTGCTTCATCACTTGTTGCCCTAAGGCCATTTGGTTTGGGAGTCATCAGTGGAAAGAACGCTACATGGACCTCCCGAGAATAGCCTTCCTTGACACAAGCCGTGATCTTGTGCAATTCTGTGTGAAAGCTAGAATCTAAAAAAGAAATTGATAGAAATAAAAAAATTTCTGAAAACCAAATTTTATTATTAAGCTCAATATACACTTGTGTTTTCAATATTGAAGTTTTTATTTGAGACACTAATCATTGGTGCATGTAGGGCTGAACTGGAAAGAGTTTAAATGTGTTTAAGTACTAGGAATCTATGAGGTTGGGATTAATCAGATTGTGGAAAGAAGTTGTTGTGATGAGTGCATAAATAAAGGGCATGCTAAAAGTTGTTATTCTGTAGGGTGGAAGCAATGATTGAAATTTATTTTCTAAGTTTTGATCTGAATATTGCTTGAGGACAAGCAAACATCTAAGCTTGGGGTTGTTGATGCATGCATTTTACAATATATTTTAGGGCATGCATTAAGCATTATTCTGAGTCATTTTCATATTACATGCATTTATTTTCTACTTATTTGAATATATTCTTCCAAGTTCGAAATCTAATCTTGTTTGGTGTAATTCTTTAGGAAATTACATGAAAAGGCGGAAGAAGGAGCAGAATCATCAGAATATCGATAAATGGATGTGCTCGAGAGGAAGAAATCAACACCCTAGAGCCATCACGGGCCGTGACCCTAGTTACGGTCCGTGAAGCATCAATATTAGCAGCAGCGAAGTCCATAGCGAATCGTGAAGATCGCATTACGACCTGTGCCGAAAGCAATACATATTCCAACTCACGAGTTTTGGCCGTGATGAAGTGTCATGGGTCGTTATGAAGGATATCACGACCACAATATGCGTATCACGACCACTTGCCGAGGCGCTGCAACTTCAAATCAGATCCATCACGGGTCATTACGCCCTATTACGGGTCATGAAGGCTAATATCTCGGAGCATAACTCGATATCAGGACGTCGATAAAAGCGGAAGATAACAATTCTGAACTCATTACAGGCAGTGATCTTCTACTTATGGGTCGTAAGATGCGAAGAATTAGAGAAGATGCTATCCTGAGCCCGAGTTACGGTCCGTGACTTATCATCTCGGGTCGTGACGATCTGAGGAACAATAAAGCCATCTTTATTTACGGGTCGTGACATCCTATCACGGGTCGTGATAAAGGTATGCAGATCTATTTACTTGAGACTTTGAGATGATTTGATGGCCAGAAAGTTTGGGATTTGATTGAATACCTTAAAGATTGGATTCCTATCATATTTTTGAGGATTTGCATAAGTTTTTATTGGAATCTCATCATCATCAACCGAGGAGCATATTTGGTCCAAGGATTCACATGCATCTAACCGTAGGTATAAAAGACTTCGTCTGCAATAGAAAAGGGGGACCATCTTAGATCTGATATCTCAGATTCTATCCAGAGATCTAAGGAGGAGGCAAGGGTGCTACAAAAGGGAAGAATGCCAGAGAACAAAGACTAATCTGAAGGGCTGCTGGGAAGTCAGATCATCATCCGTTAAGGAGTTGTTCAGGGTCTTCTTAACATCTAGAGGAGTATCTCTTGTTCAACAAATTGTTGGGATTAATTCTGTAATCAAGACAATCTATTCTGAGT
This sequence comes from Pontederia paniculata, assembly GCA_001647135.1. Lineage (NCBI taxonomy): Eukaryota > Viridiplantae > Streptophyta > Magnoliopsida > Commelinales > Pontederiaceae > Pontederia > Pontederia paniculata. Next base: position 24,414 of record LTAE01002460.1, on the reverse strand, counting down.
ATTTTGGTTAGTTCTATTCATTGACATTATTTGCTACTACAGAACTTATATATCATTCGATACTTTTAGTTGAATTGACTCTTCATGAACATGATTGCTGAGTGTGTTGCTTTTCTTCAGTTTTGATTGAATTAATTAGTTGACTATTGAAATGTCCTCATTAGTTCATAAATTCTATAGAACTGATTATTGACTTTCTAGTTGAAGCAATTTGTGTCCTGCGATTCTGACCCGTTAAGGGCGTTGTCGTTTGTGGTCTATTAGGTCAACCCGTTAAGGGAGGTTTAATAGTCTAGGGAAACATTTTACTACGCCTTGTGTTATCTTCCTAAGGTTCACCGGTTAAGGAGTATTTTTTGGATTGTTTAATGCAAGATAGTTAAGTTATCCGTTAAGGGAATTCATAATTTTAGGTTTGCTTAACCATCTGAGGATTCAATAGTGATTTTTTTATCTCATATTCGATTGTTGTGCAAGATTCTGAAGTATTCATCTTGAGTTAGTATTGTCCAAGCCCTAGTCATCATCCCTATATTATTACGATTATTATTATATTTATATAGTATTAGTTTTCTGAAATACCCATCCTGAAATCAATGTTATCTTAGATTTCTGATTAGATAGTTATATAATTCCTCGTGGGATCGACAACTCTACTCTTACACTTTATTATTTGTTCAACTAGTGCAATTGCTAGCATTTGAATTTGTCTGCGTCAGCATTTTTCGCATCAATTTTGCTGTACATTATGATAGCCTGATCATGATTCTAGTCTATTTTGCTTGCCTGTCATATATGTTGCTTGCTCATCACCCGTTTTTGTCACACCCCCGACCACTCTAGTTATCAACCCCTCATCTCATAATGTTTGTACTGTATTTTGTCACACCCATGGTATTGCACTTGCATCCATTTCTTTATACTTTGCTTGTTTTTATTCTCGACTTATGAATTAAGGCAGTATGAGTCTCAAGCCACATGGTAGTTTTAGATTTTAAATTTTATCATTGCAACATGATATATGAATGACTTTACTTGCTACATTTGACAATCAAAGTTCTGCGCTTCAAACTATCTAGTTATCACAATCCTGCTTAGACTTGAGAATTCCATACTTATGCCAGCAACTGGCCCCCACGAAAGAGCATAAAGTCTAAATCCTATTGTCCTTCCTCTGAATATGTAGGGATGTTTTTATTTTTTTTTAAATAACTACTCCTCTTATTCTCCACTTGGAAGGGTCAAGAGTATGATTTTGAAGCACTCCAAGTACTTAACCTAGTATTCTCGAAAGAAAGGGATGGATAATACCACGGAGAATAATTCCTCTCACCCCCAATAACTCCTCTGACATTCCACTTGGAAGAGTCAAGAGTATGTTGTTCTACAACACTCTATGCATCCTCATCGAGTATTCTCGAAAGAAAACACGAGGATATGTTAGAAAAATTTCTATTTTCGCTTTCACATCCCTTCATTAATATATAAAAACAAAAAAGGGCAAGGATAAAGGAGGGAAAAGTGTGAAAAATATCTACGCTACAAAACAAAAGAAAAACATGGAAAGTTCTGAGGGTTTTGCTAAGAAGGAATTCCCTTGCCTAAGGGGTGGTTGTGACATGCAGACTATAAGGTTGTGACCCTATGTTACATTGAGCTTGAGCTTCAGTGATTTTTTTTAAATGTGTTGTTGTCAAGTCAAGTCTAAGTCAGTTGCACTGTACCATGAAGTAAAATTGTTTTGTGGAATGTGGCTTGTTCCTTATGTTTTGGTCATCGCATTTGAAAATTTCATTGTCTTAATCTTAATTCATTTGCTTGAGAACAAGCAAACGTTCAAGTTTGGAGATATTTGATGCGATGCATCAAGTGCACAATATTAAGTCTTTTAGAGTTGTCTTCTTTTGAACTCAAGCCTCCATTTTGTGCTAAGTTTCCATTTTCTAGCAAGCATACCTCGTCAGGATTAAATTTATGTCATTTCATGCATTAAAACCAAATGATGTTGTTTTATACCTTTATTTCAGGAACTTTGGAAAAGGGAGTTTTCACATCCTCGCTCGACAATGTGTCGTGACCTTGCACATGGAACCGCCAAATGACAAACTGCCAAAAAGGAAGGAAAATCTGATAGCTCATAATTGGCAAGGATATTAGAAGAAATCAAGGAATCATTCTGGGTTGAACAGAAAAGGACACATGTTGAAATAAGGTAAGAGGATAAAAGGAGCCAAAAAAGATTGGACAAAAGGGACAAATGTAAGGAAAGGAAAGGGGACAAAAGAAGAAAGAAAGGAAGGTAAGTCATCTTTATATGGCAAAAATCATGAATCATTTGCGGACGGGCGGGATCATCTTCCATCTCCATCACCAGTTGGAGGAACGAAGAGACGAGGACACCACTGACGAATAGTAATGCAAAGATAAAGAACATTAGTCTTTCTAATCTCCATCTTTTTCTAATGTTGATAAACATGTTGTGTAATTAAGTAGCATTATCTAGAGTTAGCAATAGGGGATGAAGGATTGGATTTTTATCTTGGTTTCTAATGCCTTTGAACTATTTCTAATTTTCGTTATATGAACCTATCGTTTGATTTTATTTTCGAATCGAATGTGTTGAGACGAGTTTTGGTTATTTTTTGATCAGATACGAACTGACCTTTGGTTCGATCTTTTGTCTTATATACACTCTCTCTCGTCGGATGATGCATCCTTGACCTGAGGTGTCCTGTGAAGTAAGTGATCACGGTTTTCTCTTTCTCGTTGAGTGCGATTGGGTCACTACCATTGGGCGGTTCACAATCTTGCACCCGCGAGGAATTGTCTTACTATTCTTCGTGCTTAGAGCATTTGGAGGACTAACCATCCCATCTCGTTCACACACAATCTGATGGTGTGCTCCATCATAGGATCTAAGTCTGTGATGCAAGGTTGTATGTCGAAAGACCCTCAACCCGGTAGCAACCATTAGACTAATCTAGACTAGGTTTCGGGAGTCCTTCGTGCTCTTCACCGCGTGACTGTGGGGAGATAATGACTGATATCCCTTGAAAAGAATTAATGATTCCTCTCTTCGCAAAAATCTGATTTAGTATCCAAACCATGCATGTCAATTATAATCAATCCAATGTCCTTGAAACCTGCTAACTCTAGAGTTACTTCACAACTCAGTTGTATCCTTGATTTGCATAGTCGTAATTTGTTTAGTTCCTATTATCATAGTTTATTTATTAAATCATCTGAAACCCCTAAAAATGAGTTAATCTGCATTTCAGCTTCTTTTAGATCATCATTGTCATTTTCACTAGGTTAAGATTAGTTTCAAGTGATTTATTCTTGAACATTGCTTTCGCCTCCTTGTGGATTTGATAACCTAAGTAATTACACACGAATAGTTGTATACTTACAATATTCATAGTGTTGTTCTAGGATTTTTAAAACTAATTGTCTACTGTTATCACAATCGTACATTTACACCATCACAACTCTGTTGGCAAACATGTACATGAACCTGACTCTGATTTAACTCTAGACAACACTAGTGCACATCAATAATCATCAAATTGCTTTAAAATTCTACAATCTTACAATTTAACTCCCAAATTTTTTTATACTTCAAAATTGCAATATCATCACATTCTCTCTTTTTTTTTCTTTTGATTTCAAATATTATCCACAAAATCATTTATATCTCAAAATCATCTTAAATCTTATTAATTTTGAATAACCTCCTTAAGACATAAGTTATAATACTATTTGCGACTACATAAAACAATAATCATATCTAGATCAAAACTTTAACATCCATATTCAATTGAGATAAACCAAGACTCTAGAAAAACTAAACCTCAGAGATTATTCTTCCTAAGTTTATATCATCATTATTGACAACAAGTCATAGTTTCAATCATTGATAGAGGCATATATTTTAAACCCATCCAATGCATTTATTCATCATCAAAATCACTTAAAAGGCCTTTAATTCTTCAAATATTGATAGCCTCATAATTCTAAATAATTTTCCCAGCAACTCTTAGCTCTCATCCTTCATAGATATATGTCTACAAAAGTACACCCAGTATGTAAGGCTTAACATAAATAAAAATATAACACGCCGGGTATATATCATTATCCTTGAAATCTCTCCACATAAAGACATATAGACATAATAACATAATAAATTGCATCAACGCATAAATATAAAATCATATTGGATTATTTAACTTTGTATTTTTTCTTTTGCTTAGAACATTATTTGTTTTGTATTTACTTCTTTTTTTTTTCATCTTTGTTGCTTTGACTTTTTTCATTTGTTCTTTCTTCCTTTATTTTTATCTTTGAATCTTTTTTATCTTTCTTTCATCTTTACTTCTTTGGCTTCCTTTTTTCATCTTAGAAGTTGATGTGAAGTGTGGGTTAAGATAGAAAAATGACCATAGGTTAGGGCGTTAAGCCAGGATCAAGCTTCTGTAAAAGTTGTCTTCACTTCAAATTTTAATATTTATAAACCTAATACACTCCTATCATCGCAAGTATATGGCAATCATTGAGTACTTTAGCTATCGATCCACAAGGAAACTTCATTTTCACGCCTCTTTTTTTACTTTTCCTCAGACAAGCTCTCACGGTTGGGGCTTGACATTAAAGGTCCAAGCCCAACCGGAATAGGTGAGGGGTAATCAATTTAAAGTAGAAATGAGTTTTCAGATTTTTAAAACAGAAAATCCATAAATCAAAAGAAAGATAATTATAATAATGGGAGGATACAAGAACCTTGGGTTCACCTCTGAATTTCATCCATCTGCTCTTTGATGTGAAATTATATGAAGTCGCCTAAGCCCTTACACCAGGGTCAAGGCAACCCCGCTCTTATGGTGATTGCTTTACCTTTCACCTTCCCGCTCTCACGGTGGAGGCTCAAGGCTTGACCAAATGTAATATGGCCATAGTCACATTCTCTCTATGGGAGGAGAGCTCACTATCTTAAATCCCGATAAAAAAAACATAAATCTTGACACCCAAGTGCGAGAGGGGTACCTCTTCTCAGCGTGCACTCACCTTTTTTCCAAGGGGGACCTAAAGGTTCAGCTAGAGAGCTTTCTCAGGTCGGAGCATCTCCCTGCTCTCACAGCGGTAACCTAATCAGCAAGCCCCCACCCTCGTGGCGTATGTTCGCGGGGCCGACTAAGAGATTTATTCCCCAAGCTACCTATCAATCCTCTCTCAAGGTCAAGGCAACTCAGTTCCCCTCTCTATCTAAATCTATAAATCAATTCAAGATAATATTGTTCGCTCCGGATCAAGCTCCAAAGATAGGGGCAAACTCTCACCTATCCCTTAACTCAGAAAGCATAACCTGGACTAAAATTCCCCCAAACTTCATCACTAGCCTCTCGGTACTGTGTGAAGGTGCCAACACTATATGGCCCTTGCGGACAGTGTGCACTTGGGAAGAATCAAACGAATAACAAGAAAACACAAAACACAAAATATTGCATGCAATTCAATGCATGAGATCTTGTAGGCGATATAAATAATGAAAATCAAAACATTTCAGAGCAGAACAGATAGGAAAGAGGTTCCCCTAGGATTTTGGTGATAAGAGTCTAGCCGGACATCATGAGGATAACAGTTACAAGATAAGAAAATAGTCTAGCCAACATAGTTCTCGCCGGAAAGTAAACTAAGTGCAAAAACATAAGTAGTCCGACGCTTTGTCATCTCCCCCCTTTGCACGCCGTCTTCTTCTTCCTTATATTCTCCTCCATGCCATTCTCAGACCCTTTCGAATGCTTCCCCAAAATTTGGAGGTGAAAGAAATTCGAAATATGCAAAATCCCCAAAATCTCGGCGACGTGAGGGGTCGGCTCCTCAAAATCCAGGGTATTAGTTATGGAAGTCACTCTGGTCCCCAGTTACAACAGAAAAAAGGAAATGATTTAGAATTTCAAATGTTCAAACTACACAAATCATGGAAATCAGTTAAAATCCTCATCAAATCAATTTAGAATCCCAAAATTCAAATATAGTTATGCTGAATATTAAAATTGCAAAAACGGATATAAATTAGCGAATAAAGTTTACAAAAATAGAGATCTGGGCAAGTATTTTAGAGGTTGGATCAAGCTTTTTAGGTATACCTTTCTTGTCATCAAATTCCCCCAAACTTTACCTTTTGCTTTTCCTCAAGCAAATAAATTAGAGAATTTAAGATAAAAAAAGTAGGATTCAAATCTGATCACAAAATAAACAATGCATCAATTTACCCAAACCCAAGATATTCAACCCCCAAGCACCATTTAAAAATTATTAGCAGATTACGACTATGAGCAGGGATCATTGAAACGATGGAGTAGAGCTTGCTCGAGAGCTTACCCCAACCTGTCAATCTACTAAGTTCAGCTTGTGTCTTAGACCTAGGGCTCTTCCTCTGCAGGACTGGATATTTAACTTAGCCCTCACTTGTTTTTCACCCCATCTTTTTCTTTACATGTTATACATTTTTAGCTCAGCCTACATGTGTTTCTCTAGTTGGGCAGAAAAGGTGTGACTTGATCCCCTCAACACGGACCTTGCTTTTCTTTCGAGAATACTCAGCTTGGGTGTTAGAGGTGTAGTGCAATACTCATGTCATGGACAGAGGAGTAATCAAGTTTAGGTTCCCTACAATACTAGCCCACACATTTCTTCCTAAGTGCCCAGGGTGTGAAGTTCATCACATACTCTAATCTCAGGGTAGAGATAAGCAGGGTAGGTACAACCTATCGAGCTTAGGTAGATAACACAAGTAGGTAGGGATGGACCTTTTTTCTTTTTTCTCAGGGCTTGCTTTTTCCAATAAATTTCATATTCAGGGGAATATAGGTCAAGCTTTTAGATCTAAGACCAGGAATTTTTGTTTAAAAAAATTCAAAATTTTTGGACAGGTTGCCTAGGTTTTGATCCTTGTTCAGAGCCAAGTAAGTTTTCAAAATTTGAATTTATAGGTGCTCGAGAGAATGGAATATCCTAGACTGAGAATTCTGAAACATGCTTATATTGCTCTCTAATTTACAGTTAAGTGCAAGCAAAGACAATTCGGGGCTTGAAAATGATCACAGTTCAAATAATTTAAAACTCCTAGCATATGCATATATACAGGGTAGGGTCAGTAGCTAGGGGTTGACAATTGGATGTGTGCTGTGATAGATTTCCAAAGATAGAAAAATGCAAAGAATTTTATGCAAATGGTACTGAAATAAAGAAGTGTAGATCGTACCATTGGCTCCCCCAAACTTAATTCCAACATTGTCCCAGTGTTGATTCAATATGGAAGAGACTGCTAGGGTTCAGCTGCTGGGAGCTGAAGTTGTTCAGATGGGGAGTTCAGATGTTGTTCATAGTGTTGTTCAAACCTTCTGAGCAGTGTTGTTTGTCATTTTTGCGTGTGGGCTAGATGGGTCAAAGGAAAATATGGGTTGTTGGCCAGAAAAATGATGGTTCTTGGTTGAGGTCGTATGAGAGGTTGGGTCTCACCCCTAGGTGCTCTGGTTAACCCTCGAACTTTAAAAAGGTCAGGTCGAACTGAACAAGTTGGCTGCTTTATACCTGCAAAAATAAATTGGGTTAAGTAAAAACTTTGGGTTGCTTCCCAGAAGCGCCATGTTTAAAGTCCTTGGCTAGACTTTCTTCCTCTATGGTCAGCAGGTGGGTGTTGAAGTTGGAGCTCTTTTGATGGATCTTCGGTTGACCCCGTGAGGTAAGCCTTGATCTCTTTCTTGACTGTCTCCTGAAGTGCCTTATGAGTACTTGAAGAGTTTAGCAGTTCTCCTAGGTCCAAGCTTTCTACTAAGTAGGGTGTCACAGGTGGGACCTCATCTTCTTGTCCTGAGTCAAGGAGCTTCGTGAACAGGGTCGAGTAAGGATCGTCCATCAGTTCATCAGGTAGAGTCAAGCTTCTTTGGAGTGGGTCCTCTATAAGGATCACTACTCAAACTTCTTGAATCACTTCATTTTCAGGGCTTGAGACATCATGAATAGTGTTACTTCATTGCATGGGCGAAGTTGAATTCGATATTTTCTTCCCCCACTTGGAAAGATAACATTCCATTTCAAACATCGATGATGGCTCCAGCTGGAGCCAGGAAGGGTCTTCCTAGGATCAGCAGTATGTTGTCATCTTCTTCCATGTCTAGGACCACGAAGTCGGCCGGGATGTAGAACTTCCCGACCTTGATAGGTATGTCCTATAGAATACCTTCGGGGTACTTCAAAAATCTATCGGCAAGCTGCAGTTTCATATTGGTAGGTTTCAAATCTCCAGCATCCATCTTCCTGCAAAGAGATAAAGGAATTAGGCTGACGCTGGCTCCCTAGTCGCATAGAGCTTTATTGACACATAGATTCCCGATTCCACATGGAATCGAGAAACTGCCTCAATCCTTCAGCTTTGTGGGAAGCTTGTTTTGAATGACTACACTTGCTCCTTCGGTTAGGGTCATCGTCTCGTGGAGGTCTATCTTTCTTTTCTTTGATAGGATGTCTTTTAGGAACTTGGTGTAGAAAGGCATTTGTTGGATGGCCTTGACAAACAGGATATTAATGTGTAGTATTTTTAGTACCTCCATGAACCTAACGAACTGCTGGTCGCTTTGGGTTTTCATTAGCCTTTAACGGAAAAGCACGAATCTTAGGTCGACTTGAGCTTCAAAGGTAGGGGCTTGCTTTTGATCTATCCTTTGGAGGTTCAGCCAGCTTGGAGCTAGGCTCTGGATTATCTTTGAGGACTTGTTTCAACTAAGGATTCTCCTTGGGATTTTCTTTTGGCTGGGTGCTTAACTCAACGTCTTGGGATCTTGGTTTAGTTATTGTAGGCGGGATTTCCTTCATTGCGGGTTCTTCTAGCTCCTTCCCACACCTGAGGGATACAACTTGACAAGGTTCTCTTGGGTTTACCTCAGGTTGCCTTGGGAACATTCCCTGAGGACTAGTAGCTAAGCTTGCTTGCTGCACAATTTGATTTTCTATGATCTTGTTATGGGCGGCAAGTCCGTCAATCTTGGTTCACATTTGCCTCAAGGCTTCATTTTGTTGCTTGAGAAAATTTTCCATCATTGTTTCAAGGCTTGACTTTTCTTGAGGTGGGGGTAAAGCTAGATAGGAAGGGGGTGCAAGTAAGGCATGTTGTTTCTGGTTGTTCTGAGGTGGGTACTAATTTTGTTGGAAGTTTTTAGCTGGGAGCATTTGGTAGTTTTGTTCTTATATACAGGTTGGGGTGTGATCTGATCCAAGGTGGATCTTGGTTATGATATTGTCATGCGGCTGGGTTTTGGCCATATGGTGACGTGGTGTTCACGTTGTTGTCTTGGGGCTCTTGGACATTGTAGTTGATGGCTTGACATTGAGTGGCTATATGTCCGATCATCCAGCACTGCTCGTACCAAATAAAAGGCGGAGCATGCCGGTTCGGGGTTGCTTCTACTGCATAGATATTGGAGCTTGAGGAGGTGAGGTCAACCTTCTTCTCCAGAGTTCTCTAAAATAGGTTGACGAGGCCTTCTATCTGGGATGAGAGTTGGTCTAGCTTGGTAGGGTTGGCAGCAACACTTTATTCTTCGGGTCTCTTTCTATTAACCTAATCTTCAGGCCACTCTCGGTGGGTTTTGATCACCCTCTCGATTAGCTGGTTGACTTCATTTGTATTCTGGGACATGAATCTGCCTCCAGCCGTCGAGTCAAGGGTGGACTTACTAGCCCGTCGTAGAAGGTATGGACCACCATCCATTTATGTAGTTCACGGTGAGGACATTGCTTCAATAGTTTCTTGAACCTTTCCCTTACTTCGTAGAGTAACTCGTTATGCCATTGGATGAATGAGGTGATCTGGTTCCTCATTTGCACGATCTTTCCTGGAGGGTAGAATCTGGTCATGAAGGCTGAGATGAGTGATAAGTAGTTTTTATATAGATGATTTTGTACTAAAATGCTTTTATTTTTTGCTCATTTTTTGCTCATTTTCAGCTTAAATGTATATTCTCTTATGTTTATCATCCCACTTCCCCAAACTATTTGTATAGCTGACATGTAGAGCTTTATATCAAAATATATGCATATATAGATGAATTTCTAGCTCTTTTTATCTCATTTTGATTCACTAATTAATTGCTGACCTAATCCCCTCTATTGAATCACTTTATGAGAAACTCATATGATTTAATTGCTCATTAGAAATTAATGCATGTAATGCTGGCCGTTGTTTTGTCTTTAGCACAAATCTTTTGGGAGCTGTCAGATTTTTGTTTTGACTCTATCTGCTGCTTTTTGGGCTGTTGCTACAGAGGCTGCCACCTGCCCAAGCCTCCCATCTGTTTCAAGTTGCATCAAAAGATTCTTTTGGATGAGAGAGGTGGTACAATCAAAGAAAAGGAAGATAATCATAAGGTTCCAAGGAGGACTACACGAAGGGAAAAAGTTGCTGCAAGGGGCTCTCTCTTTTCTCTTCTCTCTGATTCCCCCCAGTTCGAAAGGCTGAAGCTGATTGGGGTTTGAAGAAGGGAACTGCACAGGGAAACCAAAATAAAGAAGGAGAAAGCTGCTGCTGAGAAGCTTTAGTTTGATAGCTATCTTCCTATCTATTAATCTGAGTCATGTATCTATTGCAGAACACTCTGTTGTCTGTAATTTTGAACTCAGAAATGTGTAGCTAAATCTTTTATTTCCTAAGGATGGTAGTAGTCTAGAATGATGCTTGTGTGATGTTGAGACACTTTCCTTTATATGATGACAGTTCTTATTGTGGATTCTTAAAGCTGATTCTTTATATTACTGCTAGATACTTTGTTAACAACTGTTTTAATATGTAATGCTGAGAAGCTTAATGTTCCTGTCGTTTGATAACCGAGAGGAATTCAAAAGCAATGTTTCTATATCTTTGTAGAATCAAGCTTGAATTGATTGTGCTGCAATGTCTGAAAAATGTATTTCAACAGCTGTGTTTTATTGAGACACCGAGAGGTTGCCATTTTCTGGTGTATGTTTTTTTTGAGAAGAAAGCATAGATTCATTTCTTAGTTATCCAGATTTATGTTGTTATAGTTGAGATAAGATTGATGATGATTGTTTTATGATACAAATTTGTTTGGACTGTGCTTTTTGCTTAGCTAATCACTCACTACTTTACAAAGCTAAGTCTTGAGAGGGTGTTCAGCAACATATTCACTTTCTTAAGGCCTGAGTTGATCTTTTGTGTTTTATGCGATTTGATAGTGGAGTTTTATGCTTGGATTGCAACTAACCAGAAATCCTTTGAGCACCATAATCGAGCATAGAGTGAACAACTCTCATTTATGTTCTAACCATCAATTGAGAAGTAGATGGTAGGGAATTCTGGTTAGGTAAGTTGAAGATTTGTTAAGAGCTGATTAGAAGGTTTTCTGGGAATGGAAATTTAAATTGATAAACTAAGTGTCTATGAGAGTAGCCTTGATAATTTTATTGGTAATTCAGCCCAAATATTTAATTCTAATTTGTCTCATTTATCACACAAGTGGAAATTTTAGATGAACCCTACCCTTAGGAAATATATCCCTGAATTGCATTAAACTATAGTTCTTTCCCCTATTTAATCTTTACAATTTTATAAATTTAGAATACCAAAAATATTTTATCATTTGTTTCTAAGATTTTATTTTTGTAAGAACTGATACAAAACCTGATACTCCTGCTTTGTAGTTTCCTTCTTAGTTTCTAGTTTATAGTTTAGCCATAGTTTTATGTTTTTAGTTAGTTTCCTTTTTTCTTGTTAATTAATTATGTTAGATTAGTTATTAGCTTTAATTCATTGTGGATACAATACCCGAGGTTAGCTACTCGACATGTGCACTTGTAGATTTGAGAAAGCTAAGGGTTAAAACTTGATTATCGTATTACATCTCCCACTCCACATCTATTCATCCCCTACACATAAACCTATAGCACAACAATCTTCACATCATGTTTTTGACACCGTTGCCAGAGAATTGAGGCAATTAGGACTACTTTTCAGAATTAGATAACTATTTTTTTTGTATAAAGTTTAGTTTCTTTTTATTAGTTTCCGTTAATTTGGTTATCTTAAAAATTTCTATTATGAAACTCTTGACAATTTTCTGATACAACTACCTATTCTGCCTAACCCTTAACCATTATCCTGAGTTTATGTTTTTGGTCACTAAGCTTTATGCACAAATCTGATAGCTTGGAAGATTACTTATCTGAACCAGAAGCAAAAATTAGAAGAAATTCAGTAAATAGTGTATACAGAAGAAGACAGAAGTGTTCAGAATTTCGGAATCAAATTTGAGATATTGATACCCACTGAAACTACTGAAATGGTAGCTCCTAGAACACTGTTATGCACCAAATACTCAAGGAAGACCACCTTTAGGAATTGTTCCTGGTGCTACATTTGAGCTGAAGTCATCCTTAGTCACAATGGTTCAACAAAATCAGTTTGGAGAAAATGCAACAGAAGATCCAGCCCTTCATATTGACAATTTCAAAAAAATTTGTGGTACACTACACTACAATGGAGTATCAACTGAGGCCATCGACATGAGACTATTCCCTTTCTCAGTTAGGGATAGAGCTAAGTTATGACTGAGGTCATTGAACCCTGAAGGTATTGCTACTAGGGATCAATTAGTACAAGCCTTTCTAGCTGAATATCATATATGAAGCTTGGCAAAGATTTCAAGGATTGTTGATGGCATGTCCTCACCATGGTTTTGAGAAATGACAACTAGTGAACTACTTTCACAAAGGTCCAAACTGCCCTTCTAAAGCATCCCTAGACAATGCAGCTGGTGGAGTGTTTGCATCTAAGAATATCGATAAATCTTATCAGCTTATGGAAAATCTAGCTAAGAATCACCATTTCCTAGCACATGACAGAGCAAGAAAGCCTACTCCTAAACAAGAAATTCACAATCTAGATACATTGTCTGCTAAGATGGAAGCTATGTTGAAAAGGATGGAAAAACTGAGTTTCACACCTCAAGTTAATATGGTTGCTAATCCTAATATTAGGTGTGAGATCTGTTGAAATCCAAGACATCTAGCTGAGAGTTGTAACCTGATTATCCTGACTCAAACTGAGCATCAAATTAATCAAGCGAATGCTTTAGTACCCTATAGAGTAAGACAAGACTACTATAATCCTGATAATAGAAACCATCCTAACCTTTCTTACAGAGGAAACCACTTTCAGCAACCTCCAATTCAGAATCAGAATCAGAATCACGGATGGTAAACAAGGATTTTGCAAAGTAACCACCAGTTACCCCAACAATCTTTCAACAATAAAAATACTCAAGCCACCAAGCCATCCTATGGTCAACCAGTTCCTATCAAGTCTAAAATTGAAGATATGTCAGAGGCTGTTTTAAAGAGACAGGAAAAGCAAAGTGAAGCTATGATGAAGTTGATGACGACTCAAATGAAAAATATGGTTGAATAACAAGATGTTGGAAAATCAGATTGCCCAACTAAATTAGACCTCAAGGAATATTACCTAGTCAACCTCAAGCAAATTCCAAATAGCAAATCCAGGTTGTACACTTAAGGAATGGCAAAATTGTTGAAGGACCTCTGAAAACTCTAGTGGAAAAAGAATCTCATAAAGAGAAAGAAAATGAAATAACTGATTCTGCTGGACAGTGATGAAGAATCAAGAGAAAAAGAATCAAAGAGGCCAAATATGACTGAAAATTATGAAATCCTGAAGAGCAAAGTGCAAGTTGATGAGATTCCTAACATATCATTTTCAAAAAGATTCAACAATATCAAACAAGATCAGCAGTTCAGTAAATTTGTGGAAGTTCTAAAGAAGTTGTATATCAATGTACCATTTGTTGAAGTTATTCAAGAGATGCCTTCTTATGCTAAATTTCTGAAAGAGATTCTCACAAAGAAAAGGAAGACACAAGAACATAAGTTAGTAGCTTTGACTGAGGGAGCAAGTGTTGTGATTCAGAATAAACTGCCACCAAAACTCAAAGATCCGGGAAGTTTTTCCATTTCTTTGGAAATTGGCAACAGAAAAATTAAGAGAGCATTGTGTGATCTTGGAGCTTCAGTCAGCTTGATACCTTTATCATTGTGCAGGAAATTAGATGTGGGTGAACTTAAGACAACAAATATGTCCCTCTACAATTGGTTGATAGGTTTGTGAAGTATCCTCATGGAATCCTAGAAGATATCCCAATCAAAGTTGGTAAATTCTACATTCCAGCTGATTTTGTGGTTTTAGACATAGATGAGGATGTACACACATCAATGATACTTGGAAGACCATTTTTAGCCATTGTTGGAGTTGTAATTAATGTCAAGCAAGGGAGACTGACTTTCAAGATAGGAGATGGCAAAATTTAATTTATCTCAAACTCATGAATCAGCCTAGTAGTGAAGATCCAGGAGAGTTGTCGGCTAACAAAATAGATCCTATAGTTGCTCTTATGCACATAAAGGATCTCCATGAAGAATGTTTACTAAATGAAGAATCAATGAATGACAGTGATGTATCAATTTATCAAGAGTATCTTAAAAATCATGAAGTAGTCAACTCAGAAGAATTAGAGCTCCAACCTATTATGGCAGCATTAGAAATACTAGATAATTAAGAGAAAGAAGTGGAGTCACTAAAACTTGAATTGAAGGAATTGCCACCAGGATTGAAATATGAATTCCTTGGAGAGAAATCTACATTTCATATGATAGTAACTGTTGACCTGACCAAGGATCAAATGGATAGATTGCTGGATAAACTGAAAAATACTGAAAAGTGATTGGTTATTCACTAGATGATATAAAAGGAATTCACCCATCTATTTGCATGCACAAAATTCCTATGGAAGAAAATTTCAGACCAAGTATTGAAGGACAAAGAAGACTGAACCCAATATGAAGGAAGTAGTTAAGAAGGAAATTATGAAACTCCTAGATGCTGGGATCATTTATCCAATTTCAAATAGTTAGTGGATCAGTCCAGTCCAAATTGTGCCAAAAAAGGGAGGAATGACAATTATAAAATTAGAGGCAAATGAGCTGATTTCTACTAGGCTAGTCACTTGATGGAGAATGTGTATTGATTTCAGAAAACTGAACAAGGCCACAAGAAAGGTTCATTTCTCTTTGCCATTTATTGATCAGATGTTAGAGAGATTGGCACACCACTCCTATTTATGTTATCTAGATAGATTTTCAAGTTTTCTGCAGATTCCTATACACCTATAAGATTAGGAGAATACATGTCCATATGGGACATTTGCTTATAGAAGAATGTCATTTGGCTTTGTAATGCACCATCTACCTTTCAAAGGTGCATGATGTCTATATTTTCAGACTTTATTGAGGATATCATGGAAGTTTTCATGGATGACTTCTCAGTATGTGGAAAATCATTTAAAGATTGCTTAGAAAATCTAACTAAAGTATTGAAGTGATGCCAAAAGACAAATATGATTTTGAACTGGGAAAAGTGTCACTTTATAGTGCAAGAAGGAGTTGTGTTTGGCAACGTGATATCCAATAGAGGCATAGAAGTGAACATAGCTAAAATTGAAGTCAAAGAGAGACTCCCACCTCCAATTAATGTCAAAGGAATCAGGAGTTCTCTAGGACATGCAGGATTTTACAAGAGGTTCATTAAAGACTTTTCTCTCATTGCAAGGCCTCTAACTAAGCTGCTATCCAAAGAAGTAGAATTTTGTTTCAATGAAGAGTGTTTATCAACTATCAATATCTTGAAACAAGCTCTGATTTCAGCTCCTATCATTCAACCACCAGATTGATCTTTGCCATTTGAAATTATGTGTGATGCTAGTGATCAAGCTGTAGGTGTAGTTCTAGGGTAGAGGAAAGACAAGAAGCTACATGTAATATACTATGCTAGTAGAACATTAGATGAAGCCCAAATCAATATGCTACCACAGAAAAGGAACTGCTGGCAGTAGATCCTACTTAGTTGGAGCCAAAGTCATAGTCTATACAGATCACCAAGTAGTGAGGCATCTCATTTCCAAGAAAGAAGCAAAACCAAGGCTGATTAGATGGATTTTGCTATTGCAGGAATTTGATATTGAAATCAGAGATAAGAAGGGAAGTGAAAATCTAGTTGTTGATCATTTGTCAAGACTACAACTTGGAGCTGAAAATCAGTTGAGGGCAGCTTTGCCTATAGATGATTCATTTTTTGATGATTATCTCCTTTTAGTAATGCAGCTGAATTATCTATTGTATGCTGACATTGTCAATTACCTAGCTTGTAAAGTTGTGCCAAAGGAGTATACTTATCAGCAANTATTTAAGAAGTGTCCTGATGGAGTTATCAGAAGATGTGTGTCACAAACATAAACAAAGAAGATTTTGCAAGAATGTCATTCTTCACCCTATGAAGGACATGGGGACACCAACAAGATAGTTGCTAAAGTCCTCCAGTCTGGTTTCTACTAGCCTTCTTTATTCAGAGATGCATTCATGTTTGTCAAGGCTTGTGATGCTTGCCAAAGATCAGGAAACATCTCAAAAAGGAATGAGCTACCTCAACATGGTATTCTAGAAGTAGAAATTTTTTTATATATGGAGAGTAGACTACATGGGGTCATTTTCTAGCTCAGTTGGATACAAGTATATCTTACTAGCTATGGATTATGTCTCTAAATGGATCAAAGTCATCGCCATAGTTGCTGCAGATTCTAAGTCAGTTATCAAGTTGTTCAAGGATATCATATTCCCAAGATTTGGAATCCCTATAGTAATTATCAGTGATGGCGAGAGTCATTTCATTGAAAGAAGTTTTGAGAGTTTGCTGAGAAAATATGGGGTTAAGCATAGAGTATCAGCACCTTATCACTCTCAAACAAATGGGCTTGCAGAAATCTCCAACAGAGAAATCAAGACAATTTTGGAAAAAACTATTTCAATTACAAGAAAAGATTGGAGCAGCAAGCTTAGTGATACTCTATGGGCTTATAGAACAGCATATAAATCACCAATTGGAACTACTCCTTACAGATTAGTCTATGGAAAGAGCTGCCATCTACCAATTGAGTTGGAACATAAAGCTTATTGGGTTGTGAAACCATTGAATTATGATCTCAAGGAATGTGGGCAAAAAAGACTACTGCAGCTAAATGAGTTGGATGAAATTCGATTAGCTGCATATCAAAATTTTGAGTTCTATAAGCAGGATGTTAAGAGATGGCATGGCAAAATAATTCTGATGAGACACTTCAAAGAGAAAGATTCTGTACTTTTATACAATTCTAGATTGAATATATTTCTGGGGAAGTTGAGAACCAAATGGTCAGACTCATTCAAAGTGCATAAAGTATATCCTCATGGGGCAATGGACATAGAGAATGAAACTAAAAAAATTTCAAAGTCAATGGTCAAAGACTGAAACCGTATAAACTTGGAGAGCAAATTCTTGAAAAAAGAGATTGTAAATCTAACCAACCCTCTTAGGATTGAGAACTGAAATTCGACACAACAATGTCTAGCCTAGGACACTAATCAAGGGCACTTCTTGGGAGGCAACCCAAGCTCAATTAACCACTTACTTTCTTTGATTTTGTTTATGTACAAATTCGAGGGTGAAGAAGTTGAAGCTGAGTCCATAGCAGAAATTTCAGAGATAAGAAGAATTATGTGTTCAACTACGGTAAAAGGTCACTATCGAGAATGGTTTATCAATTCAACATCAGCTATAACCTAAACAATTGGAGAGGGGAGTATTAGTTTTCTGATCACAAAGCCCCTTTTGTTCATTTTTGATGCTCAGAAAGTTCTCGAGAATGAAATCAGTTTTTCAAATTTGAGATCTTAATTCATTGTTTTTATGTAGGAAATGAAAGCAAGGATCAACTTATGAGCTTGATCCCTTGCTGTTGATTGATGTTCGAAAGCATGCAATGAAGTAATATAATGAAGAAGTTGCAGAGAGAAGAAGAAAAGATGAGGAAGTAAGCTAACGGTCGAATTTGGGACATTTTAAGTTGAACCTGAGAAGAACCCTGAACCGGACATGATAAAGCTTAACCGGCCGACCCAATTTCTCCCTATAAACGAAATAACCCTATTCATTTCCCTCTTCTCTTCGTTCGCAAAGACCGAAGTCCCTCGCTGCTCTAGTGCTTGAGTTCACTCCTCTTGCTGACCAGTGCTTCAAGGATCCTTCCCCACCAATAGCTCTAGCTGATCACGGTGGAAGATTCCAACTCGGTAACCTTATTTCTTCTCCCTTTCTTTCTCCTTAGTGTTTTCTGTCCCATTTTCTTCATCCCCTTCGCATTCCGGCCCTCACCATTTTTACCCCCATTTCATCACAAAACTCATCTTCTACTTCCCTTGTGCCTACTGATTCCATCAATCATCCCTCCACCCAAACCCTAACCCTAAATACACATGGAGTCAGTGAGAGTCTACCGCCGGAGGAGGTCGAGGAGATTTCCAGTTGAGGCCAATAATCAAACTCAACCAGAGCTGGTGGAAGCCACAACTGACCTGTTGCTGAAGAGTTGCCTCCTACCATCACTGCTGAGACTGGGGAGAAGGCACCTGCCATACAAATCCTTAATGAAACTGACAACAACTCCGCTGAAGACCCTGTTGTCCAAGTTAATGAAGAAGTTGCTGCTCATCCTGCACCTACTGATCAGCACACCACTGAAGTGAATCCGGAGTCTGAAGAAGCCCCATCTGCTGAATTGCCTAATTTCCTATCACTCATATCCATTATCCCACAGCCCGACGTCACCTACACCCCCGTAGTCGTTTCAATGAGTTCTGAAGTCACCCCTATGATTGTGTTGATCCTAGAGCCACCCCCTTTTGTGTTTCGAGCACCTCATATGCGTGTGGTACCTCCTCCCAAAGGAAGATTAGTACCCCTAGAGTTAGAATTAGGGAAGAATAGGAAATCACCCACCATTGAAATAGATCAACAGGGAGAAAAATTCTAAGAAGTCAGTTTAGGAGAAGGAGACAAACCAACCACCTCTGATTGTTGCACAAGCCATGTCAGCTTCTAATGTTGCCATGCCACCACCTATAAAACCAGCTGGCACTACACCAAGAGTCCCAATTATGAGGAGGAAGATTGTGGCTACAAGAGGTTCAAAAGGAGGAACCCAGCTCCTGCAGAAACAGAGGACATCCCACCACAGCCTGACTATAATACAACCCTTTTGGACAAATTGACTGAAATGTTAAAAGAGCATAAGAAGCAACATGAGACTCAGCAGCAGCTAGGTCAGCAGTTGATTACTCTATTTGCCAAGAATCAAGAATTGTGAATGAAGTTGAAAGCAATTGATGTGACTCTTCGTAGGATCCTCAACTGACATGCTGGACACTAGTTGTTTCCATCTCCCCCATTGTAAACATTATGGACAGTGTTCAAGCTAAGCTTGAGAGAGGGTATTTTGGTATAATTGTCTACACCACTTTACTTTTTCTTTTATTTATTTATATCTTGCACATATATATATATTCTCCCATCTTTAATTTTCTTGCACAAGCTCCTCAATCTCCTTGTAGAAATTGATTCTATATATATCCAACTTTATCAAAAAGTTTAAAAATTTTCAATTTCTCCCTTAAAATTTTCTCAATCGTTGTATATACTCAATGTACTATAAACATGCATCATACATATGTTAATATATTGCATATATGTTTAGCTCAGAATCCATCTATATGATAACTAATGCCCTCCAATACCAAGTAGCTCTAGTTGTTAGACTTATGCTTTAATTGAAATATCATTCAGAAGCATTTGTGATGAATTGGGTGGTATTAGTTTCTTTTTGTGGGCTACATAGTTCAGTACCTAGGTTGGTAAGAAAAAGAAGATGTCTGACTAGAGATCAAAGCTCAAGCGGGTGTCCTGGAAAGAAAATCTGACAAATTAGACTAAGGTGTCTTAGGTGAATACTCATGTTTGAACTATTGCTCACTTGGTAAACAGGGAAAGAACAATTGCATTTTGCATTGCATTCATACATGAATAAAGAGAGCCAAGTCTGAAAAAATGAAAAAGTCTAAAAAGAAAAAAAAAAGAGAAGAAAGAAAAGAAAAAAATGACAGCTCTCCTAAATAAAATCAAGATATTTATCATGTTGACCAGCATGAATAAAAATCAAGGTTAGTCCTTGTTTACTTGCATATGCATGAATAAAAGTCAGGGTATTCATGTTTATATAATCTTAACTATTTGCCAAGTGATTGAGAAATTCAACCCTTGAGTAGGAAACCATAGAAACTTGAAATCTATGGAATTCAGTATGAATATACAATCATAGCTTAAATTTGCCTTGTGCTTTAGTGAACTCTAGTTAGAATTGAGTATGGAATGTTATGAATGAGGTGCTGAAACTGTGGAGCATATAATTGAACTAATTCAACTTAAGGATCCTCTAGTGTGAATTTTAATGATTCAATCAATCAGTCTTTAATTTTTGAATTGATTTGCTTGAGGACAAACAAAAGTCAAAGCTTGGAGGAGTTTGATAAGTAGTTTTTATATAGATGATTTTGTACTAAAACACTTTCATTTTCTGCTCATTTTCAGCTTAAATGTATATTCCCTTATGTTTATCACCCCACTTTCCCAAACTATTTGTATAGCTGACATGTAGAGCTTTATACCAAAATATATGCATATATAGATGAATTTTCAGCTCTCTTTATCTCATTTTGATTCACTAATTAATTGCCGATCTAATCCCCTTTATTGAATCACCTTATGAGAAACAAATTTGATTTAATTGCTCATTAGAAATTAATGCATGTAATGATGGTTGTTGTTTTGTCTTTAGCACATGATCTTTTAGAGCTGTCAGATTTCTATTTTGGCTTCATCTTCTGCTTTTTGGGTTGCTGCTACAGAGGCTGCCACCTATCCAAGCCTCCCACCTTTTTGAAGCTACATCAGAAGATTCTTTTGGATGGAACAGGTGGTATAATCAAAGAAAAAGGAAGATAATCAGAAGGTTCCAAGGAGGACTACAAGAAGGTAAAAAGCAACTGCAAGGGGCTCTCTCTGATTCTCTCCAGTTCGAAAGGTTGAAGCTGATTAGGATTTGAAGAAGGGAGCTGCACAAGGAAACCAAAAGGGAGAAGGAGGAAAGTTGTTGCTGAGAAGCTTTAGTTTGATACCTATCTTCCTATCTATTATCCTGATTCATGTAATCTATTGCAGAACACTCTATTATCTGTAATTTTGAACTTAAAAATGTGTAGCTAAATCTTTTATTTCCTAAGGATGGTAGTAGTCTAGAATGATACTTGTGTGATGTTGATACACTTTCCTTTATATGATGGAAGTTCTTATTGTGGATTCTTAAAGCTGATTTCTGTATATTAATGCTAGAAACTTTGCTAACAATTGTTTTAATCTGCAATGCTAAGAAGCTTAGTGCACTACAAGAAAATTCACAATTTGCGATGATTCCTTCATCACATGTCTATCGCAAAATTGCTCGTCACAATTTTTTTTGCAACGAAAATGTCACTATAAAGTATCATATACGGTGGCACTTCCGTCGCAAAAAATTTGCAATAGTGTTTTTGCGAGGAGCTACCGTCACAAATTATTAATTTTCTTGTAATGGTGTTTCTGTTGCTTGATAACCGAGAGGAAGCCAAAAGCATTGTTTTTATATATTTGTAGAATAAAGCTTGAATTGATTGTGCTGCAATGTCTAAAAATCTATTTCAGCAGCTGTGTTTTATTGAGACACCCAGAGGTTGACATTTTCTATTGCATGCTTTTCTGAGAAGAAAGTATAGATTCATTACTTAGTTATCCAGATTTATGTTGTTAGATTTGAGATAAGATTGATGAGGATTGTTTTATGAAACAAATTTGTTTGGACTGTGCTTCTTTGCTTAGCTAATCACTAACTACTTTCCAAAGCTAAGGCTTGAGAGGGTGTTCAACAACATATTCACTTTCATAAGGGATGAGTTAATCTTTTGTGTTTTATGCGATTTGATAGTGGAGTTTTATGCTTGGATTGCAACTAACCATAAATCCTTTGAGCACCATAATCGAGCATAGAGTGAACAACTCTAATTTATGTTCTAACCATCAGCTGAAAAGTAGATGGTAGGGAATTCTGGTTAGGTAAATTGAAGATTTGTTAAGAGTTGATTAGAAGATTTTCTAAGAATGAGTATTTAAATTGATAAGCTAAGTGTTTATGAGAGTAGCCTTAGTAATTTTATTGGTAATTCGACCCAATGTTTAATTCTGATTTATCTCATTTATCACAGAAGTGAAAATTCTAGATGAACCCTACCTTAGGAAATATATTCCTGAATTGCATTAAACTATAGTTCTTTCCCCCGTTTAATCTTTACAATTTTATAAATTCAAAATACCAAAAACATTTTATCATTTGTTTCTGAGATTTGATTTCTGTAAGAATTGATACAAAACCTGATACTCCTGCTATGTAGTTTCCTTCTTAGTTTTTAGTTTATAGTTTAGCCATAGTTTTCTACTTTTACTTAGTTACCTTTTTCTAATTAGTTAATTATGTTAGATTAGTTCTTAGCTTTAATTCACCATGGATATGATACCCGAGGTTAGCTACTCGACCTGTGCACTTGCAGATTTGAGGAAGCTAAGGGTTAAAACTTGATTATCATATTACATATCCCACTCCACATCTATTCATTCCCTACACATAAACCTATAGCACTACAATCTTCACATCAATGAGCTCATCTCATGTACTGACTACATCCTCCTCCAATAAACACAACCAATCCTTGGTCCTATCCCAAAGAGAAAAGGGGAATAGGCAAAGTCTGACCGCATCGTCGGTGAGTCAATCGCATTTGAAGGTGTCGCAGATCTCTATGAAGTTTATCAGGTGTTGGTTGGGATCTTCATGAGCTAGCCCGCCGAACTAATGCTGACCCAGGTAACCGAATATGGTTGGGTTCAACTAGAACTTGTTAGCATTCACATCTGGCATTGTTATGCCAGAGTTCAGGCCTATAGTTGTAGGTCTACAAAATTCTTCAAGGGCTCGAGCTGCATCAGGGTTGGTAGCAATGCATGGGTTAACTTGATTCATTTGGCCCCCAACTAGATTAGGTTGACCCGCATTTGGATTTAGTTGGGTCATCTCTGTTTTGTCTTCTGAAGCTTGGGCTTGGAGTTCTCGGAGTCTTTGCTCTCGCCTTCTTCACCTGAAATTTTGTTCAATCTTAGAGTTGAACTCAAGGATTTCTTCTTCTTTAGGATTTAGCATGCACCTCTCAAGTAGAGATTTAGGGCTTGGCAGCAGACCGAAGGGCAAAAGAAGATAAAAGAAATAAAACAAAAGAAAGAAAAATTGAACAAAGAAATCTGAAAATTAGTAACAAGGTGTGAAATATAAACAATGGAAATAAACTTGAAATCAAAATAGCAGGGTTAAAGGCGCGAAAAGTCAAAAGTCTTCCCCATCAACGACACCAAAACTTGATGCGAAGTGTGTGTTAAGATAGAAAATTGACCACAGGTTAGGGCATTAAGCCAGGGACAAAATTCTGTAAAAGTTGTCTTCACTTCAAATTTTAATATTTATAAACCTAGCACACTCCTATCACCGCAAGTATACGGCAATCGTTGAATACTTTAGGTATCGATCCACAGGAAAACTTCATTTTCACGTCTCTTTTTCCACTTTTCCTCAAACAAGCTCTCACAGTTGGGGCTTGACATTAAAGGTCCAAGCCCAACCGGAATAGGTGAGGGGTTATCAATTGAAAGTAGAAATGAGTTTTCGGATTTTTAAAACAAAAAATCCAGAAATCAAAAGAAACATAATTCTAATAATGGTAGGATACCAGAACCTTGGGTTCACCTCTGAATCTCATCCATCTGCTCTTTGACGTAAAATTATATGAAGCCGCCTAGGCCCTTACACCATGGGTCAAGGCAACCTCGCTCTCGCGGTGATTGCTCTATCTTTCACCTTTCCCCTCTCGTGGTGGAGGCCCAAGGCTTGACCAAATGTAATCTGGTCATAGTCATACTCTCTCTCTAGGAGGAGAGCTCAGTATCTTAAATCCTGATAAAGAATATAAATCTTGACACCCAAATGCCAAAGGGGTACCGCCTCTTAGCGTGCACTGACCTCATTTTCAAGGGGGACATAAAGGTTTAGCTAGAGAGCTTCTCAGGTCAGAGCATCACCCCTGCTCTCGCAACAGTAACATAATAAGCAAGCCCCCACTCTCGTGGAATATGCTTGTGGGGCCGACTAAGAGATTTATTCCCCAAGCAATCTATCAAGCCTCTCCCGAGGTCAAGGAAATTTAGTTTCCTTCTCTATCCAAATCTATAAATCAATTCAAGGTTATTGTTGTAGGATCTGGATGGCACCAAAAGGGGGG